>VDFB02193867.1:718316485-718561805 GCA_007258455.2 Sequoia sempervirens
TTCAGATCCATCTCTAGTAGCGTAAGTTACAATAGAATTTAACTTTAAGCATTCATTTATATTTAAGGTTTTGATATTATATTCTCGTCAAACAGATTATTTGTGCTTTAACAGACTCTTGCTGTCAAACCTTGAAAATCCTGAAGATTCTCATGGACCAGAAAACTTTCTCCACGGCCTCTAATAGTTGATTAAGATGTCACAACAGGTTCATTTTCAGTCATATTTAATAATTTTCTTTGCATTGTTTATTTGGGCTTGGAAATTCTTTTTCTTATTGTGAAAATATTCAAATGTACATGGTTGTTTAATTTGTGAGCAATTTTCTTAGAGTATCCAAGATATGAAATAAATTTCAATGCTATGTATTATGACCTTTATATTTAAGAATAATGAACATGATTTCATTTCAAAGCTTAAGCTTGTCCCCTAAACTCCTGGGATTGTATACATTAATCAACAAGAGAGATAGCCTAGACAAAAGTATTTATACCTCTAACTATATCCAATTTAGGGTGGAGTGAGAACCTCCACAAAAATGTGAACAAGATGCCAAAGAACCCCCAACCCATTGGATGCCAACTCTGCCTTGCCCAAAAATATCAACAAATCGTTGATTTAGCACCATCATGCACTGCACCATGTTCAAAAATCATTTGAAGTGGCTCAGACATGTGTGCAACAAACAAAGTCTCAAAGCTAAGTTGTTGAGTCAAGTATGCTGATATGGCTGGGTAAAGTCATAAATAAGTTGTTTGGTCAAATTCGCCGGTATGGCAATTTTTTCCCTCTTTCTTACAAATCAACTGTGTTCTTGTGTGGATGCTTGTCCTCTTTCTTACTTTGACTAAATAGGTGAATGCATTGGTATAACTTAGCATCAGCCAGTTATTAATTGGGATTGAAATTTGAAGTATACTGATTCACCACCCCTATCCCCCTTCCTTCCCCCGGCCCTGCCCCTTCCCCCTTCACCCTCTCAATATTCCGGTGTGTTCAACAAAGGAGAGATGCCAGATCTGAAGATTTGTCATGCAGAGATACGGCAGCCTTCATCCAAGGGTACTCATAGGTATGCAAGAGCTTGTGACATCTGTTGGAGGGTGGAGAAGTCAAACTATTATGGTGAGTAGCTACTTCATCTAGTACTGACAGTCTAACACCAACTACTATTTGAGAAAAATCTGATCGGCGTAAATGGACTGATAGATCCACCAGCCTGAAGAACTGATCTGGATCCTAGGAGCAAAATTAGGGACAGTACAGTAAGCTGCAGGATTTGATGTGTTCTAGAGGAAATAATTTTCCAACAGAAATCTAAAAGCAAAAAACATTCACTCATTCATGTACCAAAAGAAAGTTATAGAAAGCCTAAGAAAAATTAATATGAAAGTTCTGTATATAGCAATCTTTAAGAATAGATGAATGAATGTGCATCTGCCCCAGAAAATATATATGGTTTGATAATGAAGATGTAGTATAAAAAACAGTTCTTCAAGCAGTTCTGATGACAAAGCAGCATGTAATAATTGTTCAACACTGGTACTAAGTAATACTGATACTAAGACATAAATACAGATTAGTGATGAAGATGTAGAAGAAGAACCATTTCTTCCTGCAGTTCTGATGACAAGGCAGCATATAGAAACTGTTCACTAGCACTAAGTAATGAGTTGAGATAATGTATATAGCTGGCTTTCGAATCAACAGGGCACTGCCTTACTCCCCTGCAAGAAAAGGAGACAAGGGATCTAAGGAAATAAGCTACCAGAATATTATTTGAAAAACATTATGATTAAATTGGAGTGTTAAAAAAGTTCAAAAAGTGATCCAGGAACACTTCATGGACCACAAAATTGAGGTCAAGGTCAAATTTCTTTAGTTAGAATCCTCAAACTTCTTCATATCATCAAATAGAACAATAGAATCATTTAATAAAATCTAGAAAACAACATTGACAGAGGTCAACAATGTTGACAGAAATGATGGGACAAAATGCTATTGCCAGCATTCTAGGCGTACAGAATGACATAAAAATTTGACTAAGTCAAATACAAATTGAATTTTGTAATCCAAATCTACGAACTATGTTAGCAACAAGTTTCAGCAACATCAAATCATTAAAATTGAAATTAAATTAATGTCAACAAGCAACCAAAATGAAGTGAATGTTACTGACACATATTGGAAAGAAATATTAGCCTCTGTGAACCAGCTGAAACCTCAGCAATCCAAAGAATACAGTCAATAAGATACGTTAATAAAGAAAACTCGGTAGAGAGAAATCACTCTTGTCATCCAAGCTGAGAAATGTAAAATTAACACCAAGAATATCCAAAGAATATCATAAGGCAAGGGCTAACATGACCTTGGGCAGTAATCTTCAATGCCATCAAAATCTTTCCACTATGATAGGAGCAGACCACTCATGCAAACACATACAAGTTTGAGAAACCCCGAAGTCCAAAGTTAACTGAGATATATCGGACAATTTTGTCCAAGTGAAAGCCCAGAAGTCGTAACACACAAAACCATCAGAGGAACCAAAGAAGAATGTGATTGGAGAGGAGGTGCCACCAAGACTTACAAAACAATTAAACAACAATTCCCAAAAAATTAAAATACAGCTACAAAAGGATATTGCACCTGTTAAATGCTTTATCATGTTCTTAATGTAGCTCTACTTCTAATTTAGGAACAGTTGCATAACTGCCTTCTAAGCCTCGGCACCTCTTCTTCCATCATGCTTTTTTGATTCCTATTATGGTGGTGTGGTAGTATTAGGCATGGGCTTCTTCCAGAACAACATTAACTGATGTTTATGTGTTCACCAAGCTTCCTCTAGGACAATGTCAATTCTCAATGAATGCATCTAGAAATAGTTAACTGTATGATATAGTAGAGAGAATGAAAATATATAGAAACGTTGCCATTTATAACAAATATTACATGCATCGACTTTAAAAGAACATGGGAAACAACAGAAGGCCTTTTATCGTTATCAAGTGGATAGGTGCAATCGAAATTTGGCCAACAGGCTTTCAACCAGTTTAAGAGATTGCAATAAAACTCTACTGATGCAATTTGGTGGAAAAAGTTGAGCGTTAACAAAAAGCACCAGCTGCACCAGACACATAAACTCCAGTTTCTGGAAATGTCATCTCACCAGGCATGATAGGGAAATTGTATGTAATCATTCTTTACGAATCCTTTTTTTCAAATTATATAGAGTTCTAAATGTATAATATCACTGTAGCTCACCATCATTCACCAGGACTAGCCTTTTCTCAGTGATGGTCCCTTTCAACAAAATTAGGTGTTTTCCGTCCTTTCCCACATTATGTAAATTTGTAAAATATATACTATAAGCATAGTTCACCAGGATTAGTCTATTATTAGCACGGGTCCCATTCAACAGAATTGACACAGGTCGTATTGTTAGTATTGAATTAAACTTTTCAAGCTTCCAATTTCAATTGAAACCAAAGTTCTTGAAATTACAAAAAAAAACCTAGGTGCCACATATCATTCTCTCCTGACCATAACAGAAGCTATTTTTTCTTCATCCTTTAAAAATCATTAACCATTACCATTAGTTTACACGTAGTTTGTCATTAAATGTGATTCATGTGACCTAAGCATGTAAGTTTGCATTCAATTTGATAAATAATTGCAATGTACACTGATTAGTTTCTAGAACTAGGACCCTCACCAAGAGAAAAGTCCATGAGCTCTGCTGCAACAGCTACAGCAGACCCATTGGAAGATCCCCCAGGTACCCTTAAAGGTGCAGCTGGATTAGTTGGAGTTCCATAGTATTTATTTTCCCCATTGATATTGCAAAGATTAGATAAAATTAATATCTAAATCACACAAACTAATAGGTTTGTGATAAAATAAAAAGGTATATTGTCAAAGACTCGATAGTGTTGTACCCAAAACCAAAATTTTTGCTTCACTAAGGCATTTTGCTTAATTGAGTCTAAATCTTGTTAAAGTGTCGTCAAATGGTCATTTTTGGGGTTTTTAAATATGGAGTTGGTGTCAGTACTATGTCAGTCTGTTACCGAAGAGATTTAAGAAAAGTGAAAATCTGAACGAAAAACGTCAAAATTTTCTATCTCTGAAGAAGGGAGCACATTCTGAAATAGACGTCCTATCTTTTAGGGGCTCAGATCCTGTTTTTAGGGTTTGCCACCTCCAGCAGACATTTGTCCGGCATCACGTCAGCTTCGCAGTGGGCTATCAAGCCTGTCAAATGGACCTGTTTTGAGCAAGTTACGGAAGATACAGTGCAGATCGAGGCGAAAGCAAGAATTGGCTAACACTGGAGAAAAGCGCAGCTTTTCAGAAAGGCGCCCATCTTTTTGAGGTGCCAGATGTAGGTTTTTGGCTGAATGCCACCCAAGATGTTTATCTCACATTCGTTCGAGCTTCGCGACGCATCCGTCAGAGGGTGAATCTGAGTTGCTGAAGCGTCCGAATCGGAGGTCAAACGTTGGGTCAAATCTTAGTCAAAATATCGAGGAAAGCAAAAGAGCACATTTTGAGAAAGGTTTCAAGCTTTTCAGGCCTTTAATGCTTTCTTTCATGATTTCAGATGTCTAATGTGTCCGTTACTCTCACTTTTCCGCTGGGTTCGCTCACGACGTGAAGATGTCTCACAAATGCTGGAAGTTTTATATTATTTTTGTCGCTTCCAAAAATGGTTAAGTCCGAATGAAAGAGCAACTTTTGAAAAAGGGCGCTTTGTTTTTATCCCTCGATGACGCTTCGGGGAAATGTGCCTTTTGCGTACCATCGTATTTAACGAAGCTTAGCTTCGTTGCTGGAACCCGAAGTTCCAAATCTCCGAAAGTTACAAAACAGGTTATGAAGGATTTGTTTTCCCTTCGCTCGGTGATGCGGTTGAAATTTGACTGTCAGGGAAAAAGCGCAGCTTTTGGAAAAGGCGCTTGGATTTTTGAACCTTCAGATGTCAGTTTTATGACGTGCAGTGTCAAGATATCATTTGATCGCCATTCGCGAATGCACCCGCTACGCCTAATCGAGAAGTTTTACCAACCGTCGAGGATGAACAGAGGTCCCGGCAGAGGTTTTTAGCTTAAATTTTCATGAAATTTGGCTAAGTCTGGAATTCGCCCAAGAGTTCAAATTTGAATTTTCGAAAGTGAGTTGAATGGACGCCTTAACTGGAGTTCTGACTGCAGTTAGACTGAACGATTTCTGGGTTGTCATCTTCAGTTCATATGTTTGCATGTGGAGTGATCTTTCAGGTTGCATGTTCAGTTAACTACCTTGCATGTTCAGTTAACTTGATTGCATGTTAAGTTTAACTGAAGATAATCACTAAAAGTCAACTGAAGTTTGCATGAATGGCGAATTTGGTCAAAATTGAGAAGATTTTAGTGAAGATAACGCTTCATCAAATGTTAACTGAAGTCATGAAAAGGGACGCCATATTTTGATGAAGCATTAGTTTGTGAAGCATGAAGCATAAGATTTGTGAAGTATGGCGAATTTGCATGTCAACTTGAGTTTCAAAAGGTCGCCATATTTAAGGTTGAGTAGTGAAGCATCAATTTGTGAAGCTACGCACTTTTTAAGGGATTGCAACTTTAATTCAAAAGGGTTGCTATTTTTAGTTTTTATTATATTGAAGCATGAAGTTGGCGCACTTGTTGAAGGCCAACTGAAGTCCCAAAAGGCTAGCTATTTTTAGAGCATATTCTTTGCATGAGTTTGGCGAATCTCTTATCCCATTCTTATTGTTAACTGAAGTTGCAAAAGGGCACGCCTTAGGTCAAAATTGATGAATCCAAAGTAAATTTGAAGATGGCAAACTTAAGACAAGTCTTAACTGAAGCTAAAATCGCATGCTGAGTTTAACTGAAGTGTTGAAAGGGTAAACCCTAATGCGTCCACTTATTGAGCTTGTTTGAGTTCTAGTTAACTACTATGAAGACCAATAAGAAGCCTAGCACCATTTTTAATGCATGCTTTGTTTAGTGCGAATTTCTTATGATGAAATTCTATATATTTCCAAGATGGCGTCCATTATTGCATCATCTTTTGCTCTGAAAGCTTGTATTCTTTTGAGCGACCAGCAAGCTTAAGGTGATTCAGGTGTCCGTTTTCAGTGTTCTTTGAAGCTACGAATTCAGATTCTTCAGAGGAAGTCAATTCTAGACTTCATTTCCACTTTGCATGTAGGTTTTATAAAGATTCGAAGAAGAAATTTGCAGATTTTTCAGAAGCAGACAAGCAAAACTTTCTATCTTTTGTCTTATTTCTTCTATTTCTCACCTTAGGTACTTTCTTCGCATGCCAGAGTAATTCAACACATTTTCAGAATCTGTTCATCTGGGTTCTCATATTTCAGCGTTTGCAACAAGACCCACTTAGATTTTTTCGAGAAAATCGCCCCGTAGCCTTCATTCTGAAGCTCTGAGTCTTTTTCCAAGAATCTCTTTGCATGTGGGCTTGAATCACATTTTTTCCAAAATCCAGCTATCTGGGTTTGTTCAGAATTCAGTTGTGCACAAAACCCATGTTCCAGAATTTATTCGAAAATTTCTCCTGTCAGAAGCTATTTTTAGCCTTGTTCAGAGTTTTTCAGAAAGTTCTTCAAGCATATTCGACTTTACAGTCAAAAGTCACCATTTTCAAAATGCAGTTCAATCTCATTGATTACAAGGTGAAATCAGTCCTTACACATAATTTCACCAAGACTTCAGATACGGGCCTAAATCATGTTTATCCAGTGGTCAATCTGAGCAGTTTAGAAGGTGTTAGCAGCAATTCGATGAGGAATCTTGAGCGTTCCGGGTTGCTGGCAGCGGCATCCATTCGTGTTTCTATCTTCGATCTTGAGTTCGTACTTGCTTGCATTAAGCATTATGACTCGTCTTCACGACAGATCAGATCGGTTGATGGAAGAGTGGTTTGCAGTCTCAAGCCGAAGGACATAGAAAAATGTTTTGCTATTTCTCCTCGCTCAGATAACTTTACTGTTGATCTTTAAGCTTGTGAGAAGATATGGGATGCTGATTATCAACGTTCACAGAGAAAGGTTGCTCAGAAATGGTTGACAATTCAGAAAACTAACTTGCCTAAGAAGGTGGGTCGTGGTGAATTTAATGGTTGACAATTCAAAAAACTAACTTACCTAAGAAGGTGGGTCGTGGTGAATTTAAAGGAGAAGTTGTTGTTTTGATCACTTTACTCAATCGAGTTACCGGCCAGTCAGATGCTAACACTTTCCGTCCATGGATGTTCTACCTGATTACCAGAATCCTTGATGGCACAGAGCGTTTTGACTGGGCTATGTTGATTAGTGACTGCTTACATCAGCAGATTTCTAACTTTCTCAAGCATCACGAGTTTCATATGATATCTTATTTGGTTTACTTGGTGGCATTTCAAGGTAGTTTCAGACTTCTTAAAACCAATGGTACTCTCGGTGTTCAGCGTATTCATGAGTATTATCCACAACTAGAGTTTTCTCAGTCTGAGCAGGACTTCCGAGTGGTGAATGATCACTTTGCCATGAGAACCGTGAGGGATCTTGATGATGAGATGCACATTAGTATTTCAGCCGAGGCCAAATCAGCAATGGAGACTTGGGCAGATTGGTTCATACAGTTTCCTACTTTCACGTACCTCCGAGTTTATGGTTATGTTGGAGAGCCTCTGATGTTGCCGAGATATCCATCAGACAAGATTGTCTTTATGGAGTTCCTCAGGCAAATGCAGCACGTTCACTTCTTTCTTCGTAGTCGTCATAAGGCTGCGGCAAATTTTCCATTCTCATTGGGAATTTTCACATGTGATGCAGCAACAGATGCCAGGCGTATGTCTACTGAGATAGAAAGGTTCAAACTCAAGCCTTATACTGAGAGGTGTTCCTATGATCCTCTCGGTCATTATGCAAATCGGTTAGAGCGAGGGATTGCACATACGCCAGCACTTGAAGACTTCTGGGCAAATTGTGAAGATGAATTTGAAGTTCGTCGTCGTCACTATTGTAGACTTACTGTTGGACAGCTCTCTGATTATTTGTCGGAGGATGTTGATGGTTTGTCGGATGATGGAGAAGTTCTTCTCAATTCTTATGTTAAGGATCAAGTTGCTAGGCAGCCACTTCGCTCACCTGATTGGTATGCTAAAGAGAATACTTCTATTGAAGAGGTTTCCAGATCAGTTATCAAGACTAGTAAGTTGTTCTTGGAGAGCAAGCGAACACGGAAGTCAGTTCCTGTAGCAGAGCCGCCAAAGGATGTTTCTTCGTTGCCTTCTACTTCTAGAGCAAGACCAAGAGTCAAGGCTATTATTATACCTCCTGGAAGGAGTTAGACTCAGTGGAAACACAGGGAAAAGAGCTACTGGTAAAAGGAAGCAGAAACAAATTGAGAATATTCCTGAGATTCCAGTAGAGACAGTTATTCAAACTGAGCCTCACGTTTCACTTCCTAGTTCACCTCACGTTCCGCCTATTGATATAGATTCTGAGCCTGAGCCACAAATTCAAGCAGGATCGGAGACAACTGAAACACCACAGGTTGATACATCAGGGACAGTCTCTCCGCGAATTGAAAATATTGTTCAGTCTTGTTGGCTCGAAAAGTCTTTGGGAAGACAAAGGCGTGAACCGTCATACAACCTTGATTTGTCAGAGTTTGGTGAGCCCTATCAGAGGAGATCAAACAAGAAGATTAAGAAACAAGTGCACATCGAAAAGACCCCTGAATCAGAGATTGTGATAGAAGTTGCAAGTGCCTCCAGAAGGTAAAAGCTTGGACGAGGTCGAAGTGGGTGATTTTACATTCACTAAGGCAAATCTTGGCAGGACCACACGAGAGACAGATGTATCTCTTCTCAAGATTGTTACCAATAATCTTGAAGAGCGTATCACGAAGGATGGAGAAGATAAGGCTTTACTCAAAGCTGAAAATAGTCAACTTCGTCAATATATTTCTGATCTTGTTCATGGGAATCCAAATAGAGCACCTGTTCTTCCTCAGCACACACCTGCAGAGAAACGAAAATTGGATCAGTTGGTCAGTCATGGCAGACTTTTGGATGATTGGATTGACAGTTTAGTTGCTGTTGGTAAAACTCTTCTTGCAGATTTATATCAGTTAAGGAGTGAGGCACACAAACTCCGTCAGGGTATTCAGTTGCTGGATATTGCAGTTGCAGAGAGTTTGGCAAAGGATCGTGTTCTTGTATCTCAGTTATCAGTTGCATGCGATGCTTTGGAGGAGATCGAAGATCAAGAGAAAGTCTTCACTTGGAAAGAGCAGCACCTTCTCAGAACAGAAATATGTGAGAAATTCTCTTCCAAGTTATTTTCACTGAAGGATGACGTAGTTGGAGTGCTTGCACTTGTCAGTGGCTTCGTTGTTCAGATCCCGTGTCATTATCTTCTCGAAGATGGCACGTATGTTGAGTTGGAAAAAGTTCAAGCGGAATTCGAGAAGCTGATTTTTGACAGCCTTGAAGGTGAACCTAGGGCGCCAAAATTAGAGAATGTTTCAGTGATTGCACCAGTTTGAGAAAGGCGACTGAGGAATGCAAAGATGGTGTGCACACAATTACTGAAAGTGGAGAGAACTAAAGAAACGCAGCTATTTTAGCAAAGATCAAAGTGCCAGATGACAGGGAGATCGATGAGTTCTTGGTCGAAGTGTTAGACCGAGTTGACATGGAGTGATCTGTCAGTTAGAACGTGCAGTTAATTTCTAGGGTTGAGTCTTGAGCAGCAGCTTAACTTGACTTCCAGCCTTCGCTCACTTGCTGACTTAACACATGCTTATCTCCATCCTGAAAGTTATCAACACGGAGTTAGGGTTAGGTTTCTAGTTAACCGGCGTAGTGGCCGCTTAACTTTTCTTTAAATAAGGACGCATGCCTTGCACATTGTCCAATTAGGTTATTTGTACCGCTTCGAGGGTAGTTGCCCGCTTAACTCTATAGTTTACTTCATTAGTTAGGCGATGACTTGCATGCATTAAGTAGAATCAGAGGAACTCAAGGTGATTTTAGGTTACCTACACCTTGATGTATATAAATAAGAGCTTTTGCTCATTTGTAATTAACTTTTGCTTGAGAGAGAAATATATGCTGCGCCTACCTTGCCCTCAATATTGCTCTTTATGGTATTTGTTCATGTGTCTTCATTATTGCAATTGATTGTTATGCCACATAGGGTTTCGAAAGATTGTAATGCTGGATTCTTCCATAGTTTAGAGAAATCTGTTTTGTGAATCTTTTATTGTTATGATCGAACGTTATGCCACACAGGGTTTCGTAAGATTGTCATGATAAAACCGTTTTGTGAAGTGTTTACTATGCTGATCGAGTGTTATGCCACACAGGGTTTCATAAAGTTTTCATGGTGAATCTTCTCTTAGATTAGGAAAATCTGTTTTGTGAATCTTTTATCATTACGATTGAGTGTTATGCCACATAGGGTTTCATAGAGATTTTAATGATAAAAGCTGTTTGTGAGTCTTTACTATGCTGATTGAGTGTTATGCCACATAGGGTTTCATAAGATTATCATAGCAAATTCTCAAATCTGTTTTGTGCTTAATAAACTTGTTCAGATTGAGATGATAGTTGCGCCACCTTGCCTTCAAGTAGAGAATCTGAATGCGTTTATCGTCTGATAGTCATAACCTTGCTCCGTTTCCTCTTGCTCTGTTTTCCTGGGGAGATTGGATAGATATAAGTTGTAGTTTAGTTGATTTGCGAAACCAGAGAAAACTCAGCTGCAACGTGTAAGTTCTTTCAAGAAAGCCTTGTGCCTCTAGCAGCTGAAACAAAAAGACAGGACATAGTTTTAGCTTATTTTCCTTTGCAAGTACATTTGTCAAAGCATAACGAGGGAGCTTCCCCTCCATAATTTGAAGAGCACTCATTGCGTAGTGTGCATAGGCTGTTCATAACAACTTCTACTCCAGAGGTGTTAGTTGTTACGCCAACAATAGCAACTAGGAATATGAAGTTATAAACATAATCACAACTGGAATAACAATCCTTCCATTGATTCAAAAATAATAATGATTTCAAAATGCAAATTCAAATTAAACATACAGTTAATAAAGTTCAACTTCTGGTTGGAATGGTTTTGTGCATTAAAATTCAATAAGGCATATTTTCTTTAACAACAGTTTACAGAACCTAGAAGTTCACTAGCAGTAGTAAATTCCAGCTTAAATGTCAACATATAACCCAAAAAAAAATAAAAAATCTTAAGTTGAGTCATATAAACATCTATTTCAAAGAAATTCCCTCTTAAATAAGGATAATGCTAGCATATGTGCTATCAATAACCTGGGTCCTGAACTATAACTTTGTCAGATGTAATTTTGTGCAAGAGATAAAAGATGTGGTAAACATACAACTAGATATAAAGATAACTAAAATTGTAATGCGACTAAAAATATATTTATAGATATTTGAAGATCACTGCCAACCTTATGCCATCTCGTCCATAACAGTTCTTCCCACACATGTGGCTCCCCCTTCTATAAGAAGCAAAACAGCTGAGGCTGTATGAACAACAGGTTCATGGGTTTTGCACCAGTGAGGATTTCCAAAGCCAGTTACATATCCTTCTACATCAAATCTATCATCACATTAAATGGTTCCTCACTTTTACTAGTAATGAGTTCTGCCAGTACCCAAACTAAATTTATAGACAGAATCTAAACAAAAAAATGGCTGTCTTACTATATGCAAAAATCTTTCAGAAGTTGGTATATTTTATATATCTCCCATCACCTAGCAATCTGCTATCTTCCACTACACGTTCTGGAAACTAAGACATTTAACCCAATTTGGTCCTAGTTTATTTGGCTATTTTAAAACCAAATAGAAAGAATAACAATAGTGATTAAAAAGAATAAATTATGAAGTGGTAAGCACCATAAATGCATTTTGTGTGATACAAATTCAAGACAATAAACATTAATAGAACAATTGTAATCTGGACAAATAATCTACATAAAAGCCTCAAGTCCAAACAACAAAATTGAAAGTACTCCTAACAAACCTGTAAAGTAGATCCAGACAAAAACATGACTACATGCCTTCTCACGTAGCCAATACATTGAAAAATAAGCTTTAAGTTACAGCTCAGAAAACATTATTATGTTCTAGTACAGTTCTTGTTTGACTACTGTAGTGCTAAAAACACTTCATTATAAACCTAAAGCTTTCATGTAATATTTTCTAGGGCATTGCCCCGAAGTTAAAAATAATGGCCAACTCTGCCTTGCCCAAAAATATCAATAAATTGTTGATTTAGCACCATCATGCACTGCACCATGTTCAAAAATCATTTGAAGTGTGCAACAAACAAAGTCTCAAAGCTAAGTTGTTGAGTCAAGTATGCTGATATGACTGGGTAAAGTCATATATAAGTTGTTTGGTCAAATTCGCCGGTATGGCAATTTTTTCCCTCGAGTTCAGTACAGCTGGGTACAGTCACACTATATACCCATAATTTTTTAGAAAAACATATACAAAATTGAAAAGATAGTTGAAATAATAAGAAAAATCCAGACACGTGTTCAACAGACGGAGTTTCAAAGCTAAATTGTTGGGTCAAGTTCGCTAGTACAACAAATTTTCCCCCATGTTTGGTATGGCTGGGGACAAAATTGAAAAGACAATTTAAACTAATTGATAATTCAACATCAAATGTCAAATCAATACAAAATACAATCAATAATTTTCATTTTTCTCTTTCATTGAGAGCATCAAAGTCGTCACTTGGTTCATTTGAACCACAAGCAATCACAATGTCACTCCCACTAGCTACATCTTATGTAGGAGCTCCTGATCCTCTAACGAAACTATGGCAATCCATGCAATTGAGGCATCCAAGTTAGCATACTCAAGGTTTACAACCCAATTCTTCATCGCCCTTTCCTTGTAGTTGACTTGCTTATGTGGTAAAAGGTGAAAGTTGGAATGCATATAGACCAACTCCTACTTTTTTTTGCAGCCAATAGGCTGTACTTAGTTGAGCAAATAAAGGAGTATGTACTCCAATTCCACTCAATTGAAAAAAAAACTCAACTTATTGAAATTGGAGAAATTCAATACAAAGTTTGTAATTATAACACATTATATAACTGCAAAAGAATACTTAGCATGTTAAAAATCTAAAAATGTTTGCCTATAATAGAACTTTGATTGCAAGAGGTTGCAGACACATAGAACCTTGCCCATTGAGGCAACACTAGATATGAGCATCCTAGTACATGTCTAGAAGAGGGATTAGACTATAATTAATTCTCTAACATTATGAAGCTACTAAGCTCACCCACAACAATATCCTTCATATTTGGATATAGGAAGATTCATTGCAATGAATCCTTGAACACATTAGCAACTTTTGCATCTCTATATGGCACCACTCTCTTGGGAAAAACAAGTGTCTTTGTACCATAATATTAGGAAGACAATGCAAACGCAAGGAGATGCAAGGGTATGATCATCTTGTTCTAACAATCAACAATGATTCTTAGCACCCTTTTACAAAATACTTTTGTGGAATCAACCTCAATTTTTTTCAACAATGGAGTCCATGTCAACATATATATTTCTCCCAAATGCGACCAATCCATATGAGCGAACCTAATCATATTCACGATGGACTTGATGAAACTCAAGATGTAGTCCATGTAAGCCCAATCATCATCCAAAATCAATGATTTGACCTTTTGGGCCCTCTTTGAATTTATTTACCTCGACATAGTTCAAAGGTTGCTAATGACCATGGTGCTCAATATGCTCATCTGCAATGTCCCTTGCCTCATTCTGAAATGCCCTATTAATGGGCCTCTATTGTAGGAAAGGGAGGGGATTTTGTTTTCTTGGGAAGGCGGTGTCACAATGAATAAATGTGGGGCAGCCACTATTGAAGAAATGAAAGATGGCCTTATAGGTGATCTATGCAATCCTTTCTTGGATAAAGGATGGTATTTAGAGTTTGCTCTCTCAATCATAATATCTATTTTGCTTGCTCTCTTATATGAGAGAGTTTGTTCCTTAGGCAATCCATTTTTGTTTGGCCTTAGACAAACTCTAATCCCTTGGTCAACCATAGAACACAAGTGAGCTTTCACCCAACTATACAATCCCTTGTACTCATTATTGCACTGACTATACCTAAGAAAGCACTCACCTTCTAGGAGCTCCTTAATCATTGTCATGTCTCCAAACAAGGTATCCTTGGCCACTAAACTTGAATGATCAACAATTTTTATGTGAACAATAAACCTATACCCACATGTTTTGAAAAGAAATGAGGAAAAAAATAAAAAAAATGCAACTCCCTAAGCTACATCGACATATAATAGGAAAAAAAAACACAATATAACCCAACGATACAATTAAAAATGAAGAAGAAATCAAAAAACAACATTAAATCATTTAAAAGAAAACATAGGAAGCTTTAAAAAATTACTAAAAATTAAAATAAACTTAGGTCCTTGAACAAGGAATTCTGTAGGTGCAAACTATTTTATCCCCTAGCACTTATGAAATGCTTCTTCAAACCTTTGCAATCCTTCACCACTCAACAATCTAGCAATCTTTGCTCTTGGAAAATACAAGTTTGGGTAAGTTTAATGAAAGTTAAGTTGTGTTTTTGTTTTGTGTTTGTGTTTTAGGCTTTGAGATTAGGGGACCATGGACTTAGATTTGATGATAGTGGGGGGTAGAGGTTGGTGGCACAAATACATATGGTTAAAACTACAGTGGAGGTTGAGGATATTGCCTCCACTACCATCTAAATATTCCCTATGCTCCACGGGGTTTCAGGGATAGGGAGTACCCGGTATGGCAGGACGAGTTTTCTGTACGGGGGTACTTTTGGGTCATTTTTTAGGGGATGACAGGGGACGACTGACAAAAAAATAGGGAAATTTTTAAAAATATAGAGAAATTTCAAATGTTCATAGCATAACATTGATAAAGCATTCATTCTAGACATTGTATAAGCTTAATACATATCATTAGACTTGAATTGAGATTTCACATGAGAATTGACAAACAAATTAATAAAGTTCAAATGCTTTTCATTATAAATGTCCATACATATCATATAAAAGTCTGATAATTATAACCAAAATGCTCAAAGGCTCCAAGTCTCAACTATGAAATGACATGATAAACATAAAACTAAGAAAATATATTGCTGTCCATGGTCCCTAATCAGCAAAAGGTAGGTCTAAATCAGCATCGCCCTTGCCATCAAAGCTCGAGTCTAAGTCAGTGTCAGTGTCCATGTCAATAGAAGGATCTGCCTCAACCAATGGAACACCAACCAATCCCTCATGTGCATCCTCCTCCTCAATCTGCATAGCATCTTCGGGATTAACATCCCAACGTAAGGCTGGAGTCTGACGATACTCACTAGACTGGCGATCCTGTAAGCCGCAAAGCACTGTGTACTGCCACCAACTTCTCCGATCGTCTAGAGGTAAGGCAGTTCCTCTTGACTGATTGGATGAAGCTATATGTGGACCAATTCCTCTCTGCAGCAGAGGAACTGGCAACCTGTGAAAGAAGGCGAATGGCAAGTAATCTCAACTCTGGTGCATCCTTCCCATGCCACGTCCACCATCCAATAGGGTCGGTTTGAGCCAATGTAGCTCTATCCATCCTCGCCTCTGGTTTGCCGAAGGTTGGACCACGAAGATTGGCAAATGCAAGCCATTGTGTGCGAAGTATGGTAGATTCCTCTGAAGTATACATTTTTGTAAGGGCCTTCATGAAGCCTTCTTTCACCTCTTCATCATGAGATGGAGCCACTCTCCCAGGCCTCGGTGCATATCATTTCGGATTGAGAGCATAGGCTGCCATATGAAGCGGGGTGTTCATAATGTCCCACCGTCACATCACAATGGGCCTAAGATGCTCCTCATAAAATGCCAAAGAAGGGTCCTTGCTATAAATTGCTTGCTTGACCTGTCCAAGCATACTATCAAAGGTCTCATAAATCTCTCCAAGGCTAGGAGAGTCAGTATCAGCATATCTAATCACTTGCACAATAGGCTGATGAAGGAGCATACATATCTGCAAGTGCAAACAAGTTACAAAAATTAAAATCAGCTAGGCTGCTAGCCTATAAATATTAAATAATAAAATGAAAATCAGCAATAATAAAATTTAATAATTCAAATAAATAATAAAATCAGCAATGCCAATTTTCTTACCTCATTGTGGACCACCAGTCATCATCAAGGATTTTTTGTTTCACCCTTTTTCCCTCCGCTGTGCTTGACTCTTGCCATCTACCCCACTCTACATTGACCATCATTAATTGTAGAGCCTCTTGGACCTCAAGCATCCTCTCCAATAAAATGAAGTAGCTAGCATATCTAGTCTCCATGGGCTTGAGGAATTCCTTCCTCGAAAATGTTCTAAACAAAGCAAGTGAAGTCTGATGGTTGCAAATGAACATTTGCACCTCTCTAGCCTCTGCAACCACTGCCTTCACCCAATCTATCTTCCCAATGTCCTTCAAGGTATTGTTCAATGCATGCACGCAACAAGGGGTCCAAAAAATGTGCTTATAAGCACTCTCCACCATCAATCCAGCTAATTTACACACACGGGCTGAATCGGTCACTACCTGGCAATGGCATATCATCAAGTTGATATGAGATTACTAGATTAGTATAGAATATAGATATCAAAATTTTAAATAACTAATAAGAAAATCAAAATAAAAAATAAGAAAGAAAGAAAATCAAATTAAATCATACCTGCACAACATTAGAGGCTCCAACCTCCTCTATAGCATCTCTCAAAATCTGAAATTGGAAGGTTGCATCCTTCCTTTTGCCTGAACAATCTACAACTCTAAGAAAATAAGAGCCTGCTGTACTAGTGACAATAAGATTGATGAGTGGCCGATGTTTGATATCGGTCCACCCATCCATGATTATGGAGCAGCCATCTGTCAACCATGTTTGTCTCATATCCTCCATCAAAATACTCACCTTGGAGTACTCTTTATCAAGAAGGGTGGTGCGTAACTTAGTTTCTCCAGGTGGAACATATGAGGGACCAACAACTACAATATCTTTGCACATTTGTTTAAAATATGGTGAACGTGAGACATGAAATGGTATGGCATTAGCATAAAAAAACTTGGCAATAGAGGAATCAGCCCCATCTCTTACTGTAACATTAAACATATCAGCAACATTCATACTCCTTTTCTTTCCTCTAGTAGAATCCTCCCCCACATGAGAGTGAGAAGCTGAAGCAACATCTACTGATGGTGTAGGCATTCCCATACTAGGCTGCAAACTCTCAACTGAAACCCCTTTACTTAATGCCTCCCCCTCCATATGCAATCTAGTTGCCTCAATTTTTTGTTGTTGGGTTATTTTTCTACACCCTTTCACCCCTTGACCACCAATCCACAAAAGGTGGCAATAAACTCTCTTATAGCTGCCCCTATATTGTTTGTGGCACAAATGACACTCCCATACTCTACTACCCCTCGAAATTTTTTTTCTTGTCTTTATCAACTCTTGTTGCAAATTGTGGTAGAGGTTTTTGGGGTTAAATGGGCCTTTTGCCCATTTTTTGAGGATTTCAGATGGACATTCAAATGGGTTTGAACTTGTTGACCCTACTCCACTCCCACTCTCTGAACACCCCCCAATGTTTGCAGTTGAACTACCTGTAGGTCTATTTCTTGTTCTTTGAGTTTGAGTTCTTTCTTGCATTTGGATTTCAATATCCCCACTTTCACTATCATTGCTACTACTCATGGTTGTTTTCTAAATTTTTATGAAGTTTCTGATTTCAAAGGGCTGCTAGTTCAAAAAAAAGAAAGTAAACCCTAAATGCCCTTCTTATGTGTTGAAAAACTTAAAAAAATCTTGCAAAAATTAAAAACAAATAGCAAATACAAAACAAAGATGAAAAACATACCTCTAATATGCTGGAAATGATGCCCTAAGCTCCTCTTCAAATTGTTGTTCTCTCCTTCACTTAGCTGCTCTCCTTTCGCTCTCCTTGGAAATAAGTAAAAATGAGTTGCTTTTCTCATTCTAGGCCACATATAAGGCAAAAATTAGGTTAAGGGGCATGGGGCACCCCTTCTAGACTCCCCATGCCTTTTTTTTAATTTTAAAAACTTTATTTTTTTTTTAAAACGCGTCTAATTTTTTGTTGGGCCGTAGGGTATGGCTAGCTGTACCTGGTATGGATGAGGGACGGCTGGGCCATTTCGGGTACGCCTAGCCATACCCTACGTCCCCTTCCAATGAGCAAAAAGTCCCCGGTAAGTACCAGGTACTTGGAGGCCAAAAGGGGACTGCCAGAGGATGTTTCCTAGCCGTCCCCATGTCCCCGTTTCGTACCCGGTACAGGAAACAGGCAAAAAACCTAGGGGACGCATCCCTATGGAGCACAAAATATTCCTTCTTTTTTCCAAGGTTGTTATCATGACATAGAGAAACATTATATCAATTGGAGGCTTCGTAATGTCCATAGGATAATCCAAGAACACATGTCGAAGCATGCCCCAACATTCCCTGCTTCAGCAATGGAATTTCCAGGATGCCCCCATCTGCAAGTAGCAATGGGGAGGTGACAAGGGACAGATCCCTGTGGAACTATGACAAAAAGGGGTTCTTTAATTAAATATTTTTAAAACTATAAAGGTCATTCAGCCTGTGTGTCCACCCAAGGTACCTCCAACTTCCTCAATTAAAGATACCCTAAGCAAACCCCTAACAGACTTGGACCCAAACTCATTTGAGATGGGTAAGGGGGTTGGAATGGGCATACCCAACAACTTGGTTTTAAAGGAAAATAGAGGTTTGACACTACTGAAATATGTGGCAACCTTTCACCAGTTTAAAGTGTTTTAGGGTCTAACAACCTCCTAAGTATTAGCCCATTCTTGATCTCCCAAATGCTATGATTTATGGATAGTTCATCTGTTGCAATGTTAACTCTTACCTCTTATATTTGAATGAGTTATGCTTATCTTTAGCATCAGATTCAAATAGTGTTTTTTGTGATTTAATTTTGTTGAAGGTATTTTAGATCGACTATCTTCAAACATCCCCTCTTTCTATTTTCTCAGTTTTTCGATCCTCCTTTTTTCCCTTGCATTTTTAGGTGAGATTGGAGGGTCAACACACTCCAGTGGTTGTTTTTAAGATGTGACAATTGTATCAAAACTTCCCATATGCATCAAACTAGATTGCAGGCACAATCTTAATCAGGCAATGTGGCAAGTCAACAACTGCAATAGCAAAGTCCTTATGACAAAATTAAAGGTGCACAAGACTTATATGAAGCATTTGAACATTTTTCTATGAAATTTTGCATTGTTATGGTCCCCAAATTCCTCTTCTTCGATATGTTTAAGGAGGACCACTCTTGCTGAAGAGTTTTGATTGAATGGAAAAACACTTTAAGCATTTACAAGTTTACATCCTTTATATTCATCATAGAATCAAAATGAAGTTAACCTCAACCTCAATGTTTGTCTAAACGATGCTACTTTTCCTGTGAATAATCCCAAGATTTGTGTGGTTTTCAATCAAGTTGTTGATGTAATGCCTTCGCTTCTGAACTGCCATGAGTTTTTAATAATCTTAAAGAAATCTTTGGAAAAATTCACTTGATGCAAAACGAATCATTTATTGTTTCAATAATTTTATCACATACATTGATCTTGAATCGCTGTTACTAACCAAAATTTGTAATTGTTCTCCCTTGTTTGTTGCTTATTGTATGGAGCATCAATTCCAATCTGGTTTCCTTCATATCAAAATACTGACCTCCTACGTTCAATCCTTTTTAATTGGTCTTAGTCAATTCTGAATCTATCATATTTGGAGTGCGGACTGTTAGGCATTGATATGAATATGCCATCCCTAGTGATAGATGAAATATCAGTTAGATTTATTAAAAGAGTGTATAGCTGTGAGAATTTTCAATGTATTTCATTTTCTTTAAAATATCTTCTCTTTTAGACAATTGATATAATTGTTCCTACTTTTTGTTTGTAAAAATTATCAGTTTGTTTGTTGTGACGATTTGAACTGGGACTTGAGTCCCTTCTTATCTTCTTCAATTTTGAGAAAGGGGAAAAGACAAACAAAACAGATCAAAATTTTCATCCGTTTCCAATTTTTGAGATCAAATTAATATTAATTTTCATAAACATGAAACTAGTGCTTAGTCTTACAGTACCAATATTTAAATACAAAGATTAATTATCCATGTCATCATCATTCTCATAAGGATTTCCGAGATTACATAATGCATGCTCCAAATTTGTTTGTTTACAAAGGAGTGATGTTTTCATTTCTTTGTTTATCTTCACATTTCCATCGTACAATCCAAGACGAAACTCTAGGTGTAAAGACTAGTGAGCAATAAAGGTTTATAGGTTATAAAAACGGTCTTTGTCTGTAAGAAAAAAATAATTTTCTATGGGCTCTCAGGATTCACATCAAGGACTGAACCAGAGGAGCAATTCAAACCCTAGTAAACAATCTGTATAACGGATAAGCAATTCAATCAGTAAAGCGATCACAATAGAATAAATTGCAAATTTAATTTTGTTTTAGGACGATATGGGGCTTTAGGAGGGTCGGGTTGAGGGGGTGGAAGCATCTGAATCCGTTTAATGAATGCACTTAAATCTTTCTTAATTGTCTTCTTCCTTCTATGTACTTCTAAGACTATCCTAGCTAATCCCAATCCCACCAAAACAATAATATTTGCAGTAGACAACATTTTTGGTGAACAATTTAGCATTAAATTCGATCTAAAACATTTCAAAACTAATAATAAATAAATCCATTCAGAACGGTATGAGAAAATATTATCATGCCCCAGGGCTTGTTAAGAGTTTGTAAAATAGTCTCTAATGTTTTATAAGAAACCCTCACAAAATAATTTGTAGAAGCTAAAAGAAAATAGATAGATCACATATTTTGAAATGGAACGCTTAAGTCTTAATACAGATGTATAATTGGGAGTAGTTTTATTTGTCTAAAGTATTAAAGATTCATTTAGAAAATAATTTTATTGTTTATATATTAATTGTATTAGGTAGAATACAATAATGATTTCTCTTTGTATTTTAGATTATAGAAGTGGAGGCATTTTTTAATTGTTTCAGCATCATTAAATATTTTTGTATAGTCTAATTAATTATATAAATATTTATTATTAGATAATTAATTTGATTGTTTGTATTTATTATTTCAATTTAAAATTATTAGATTATTTGTTTATGTTTATTAAATCTTAAGACAATCATATTATTGCAAGATTTACTTCATTTCCTTCAAGTCAATAATTATATATTACTACAATATTCTAATAATTGTAAGATTATATTCTTGATAGCATAAATAGTCTTATTTTTAAAATAGTGGTACATATAATGATCTTTGTGTAGTCTTGGGAAGGAGATGCAAGCCCAAGACTGCACAAAGATCATACACAAAGATCATAATATATACCACTATTCTATTCTCACTCTCATAGTGTATTCAAAACTTCTATCTTTTCGAATGAAGCTCCTTCCTTAGTCCCTAGTGAAAATAATATATGTTGTAAAAGCTTTGTTGATTTAAGTCATGGTGAGCAAAGCAAGGCCATGTTTTGTTTTGTAGTTGTTGTTTCAATCACATCTCTTATGAGTCAAAAATGCTTTTATACAAGGGACTAATCAAGTTATTGGGCTTAAGGTTGTTTGTTTACTTCTATGAATGATGATAATCAATCTCTCTCTCTCTCTCTCTCTAGTGTTTTGTCTCTTTTTTGTTCTCTTTCTTGCTTTGTTTCTTGGTGTTTATCTCATTTTTTGTTTTACTACATTTTTTCATGTTTCTCTTTTAATATTACCTCTCATTTTTCCTTCTCTTTATTTTTTTCATTTTATTCCCTTGGCTATCTCTTTCTCGTTTTTGCTTTGCTGGTGTTTTGTCTTGTCTTTGTTCTCTCGCTTTCTTGATTTCTTTCTTTCTCGTTGTCATTTCTTACTCTCATATTTATCTTTCTTTCTTTTCGTTTTTACATGATTCTCTCTCTTATTTGACATTTTATGTTTCTTAAGTTGTGGGTATGCTCCATATGGTCTTGGGTTTGACTTCGAGGTTTGGGTTACTCAATGCACATGTCTTGTAGGTTGTAAGACCAAGGTAAGGTGGGTTGGATGTTGGGTTAGGTTGCGGGGATACCCCAAAGTCAACGAAAAAATAAGAAAAAAGAAGTCCATACTTTTTTATCGTTAGAATGTAAGATCTATTGAGATTTGTTGCATACATCCCAAGGGGATTAGTCTTGCCCTAGCATGACACCCCTTCCCAACCCCAACTTCGCAGAATATAAGACTAAGGTAAGGCGGATTGGGTGTTGGGCTAGGTTATGGAGATACCCCTGAGTCAACAAAAAAAGAAGAAAAAAAGTACACACCTTTTTATCGTTAGAATGTAAGACCTATTGTGTTTTATTGCATACATCCCTAGGGGATTAATCTCACCCTAGCATTTCATGCCTTCCCAACCCCAACTTGGCAGAATGTAAGACCAAGGCAAGGCGGGTTGGGTGTTGGGCTAAGTTGCGAGGATACCCCTAAGTCAACAAAAAAAGGAAAAAAAGTTCATAACTTTTTTATTGTGATTTGTTCGATACATCTTTAGGGGACTAATCTCACCCTAGCATGACACCCCTTTCTACCCAACTTGGCGGAATGTAAGACCAAGGTAAGGCGGGTTGGGTGTTGGGCTAGGTTGCGGGGATACCCCTGAGTCAACAAAAAAAGGAAAATAGAGAAGTCTTTTTTTATTGTGATTTGTTCCATACATTCTTAGGGGACTAATCTCACCCTAGCATGACACCCCTTACTACCCCAACTTGGCAGAATGTAAGACCAAGGTAAGGCAGGTTGGGTGTTGGGCTAGGTTGCGGGGATACCCCTGAGTCAACGAAAAAAGAGAAATAGACTCCATACCTTTTATCGTTAGAATGCAAGACCCATTGCAAGATTTGGTGCATACATCCCTAGAAGACTTGTCTCGCTCTAGCATGACACCCCTTTCTTCCCGACCCCAATTTGGCATAATGTAAAACCAAGGTAAGGTGGGTTGGATGTTGGGTTAGGTTGCGGGATACCCCTGAGTCAACAAAAAAATAAGAAAAAGAGAAGTCCATACATTTTTATTGTTAGAATGTAAGAACCATTGCGATTTGTTGCATACATTTCAAGGGGATTAGTCTTGCCCTAGCATGACACCCCTTCCCGACCCCAACTTAGCAGAATGTAAGATTAAGGTAAGATGGATTGGGTGTTGGGCTAAGTTGTAGGGATACCCCTGAGTCAACAAAAAAAGAAGAAAAAAGTACACACCTTTTTTATCATTAGAATGTAAGACCCATTGTATTTTATTGCATACATCTTTAGGGGATTAATCTCACCCTAGCATGACACCCCTTCACGACCCCAACTTGGCAGAATGTAAGACCAAGGCAAGGCGGGTTGGGTGTTGGGCTAGGTTGCAAGGATTCCTTCTGAGTCAACAACAAAAGGAAAAAAGAGAAGTCCATGCCTTTTTTATTGTGATTTGTTCCATACATCTTTAGGGGACTAATCTCACCCTAGCATGACACCCCTTTCTAACCCCAACTTGGCAAAATGTAAGATCAACGTAAGGCGGGTTGGGTGTTGGGCTAGGTTGCGGGGATACCCCTAAGTCAACAAAAAAAGACGAAAGTAAGACCCCATACTTTTTATCATTAGAATGCAAGGCCCATTGCGATTTGGTGCATACATCCCTAAAAGACTTGTCTTGCTCTAGTATGACACCCCTTCTCGACCCCAATTTGGCAGAATGTAAGACCAAGGTAAGGTGAGTTGGATGTTGGGTTAGGTTGCGAAGATACCTGTGAATCAACAAAAAAATAAGAAAAGAGAAGTCCATATTTTTTTAATCGTTAGAATGTAAGATCCATTGTGATTTGTTGCATACATCTCAAGTGGATTAGTTTTGCTCTAGAATGACACCCCTTATCAACCCCAACTTGGTAGAATGTAAGACTAAGATAAGGTGGATTGGGCGCTGGGTTAGGTTGCGGGGATACACCTAAGTCAACAAAAAAAGAAGAAAAAAAGTACACACCTTTTTATCGTTATAATGTAAGACCCATTGTGTTTTATCTCACCCTTTTTTAGGGGATTAATCTCACCCTAGCATGACACCCCTTCCCGACCCCAACTTGGCAGAATGTAATACCAAGGCAAGGCGGGTTGGGTGTTGGGCTAGGTTGCGAGAATACCTTTGAGTCAACAAAAAAAGGAAAACAGAGAAGTCCATACCTTTTTTATTGTGATTTGTTCCATACACTCTTAGGGAACTAATCTCACCCTAGCATGACACCCCTTCCCGACCCCAACTTGGCAGAATGTAAGACCAAGGCAAGGCGGGTTGGGTGTTGGGCTAGGTTGCGAGAATACCTCTGAGTCAACAAAAAAAGGATAAACAGAGAAGTCCATACCTTTTTTATTGTGATTTGTTCCATACATTCTTAGAGGACTAATCTCACCCTAGCATGACACCCCTTTCTGACCCCAACTTGGCAGAATGTAAGACCAAGGCAACGCGGGTTGGGTGTTGGGTTAGGTTGCGAGAATACCTCTGAGTCAACAAAAAAATGAAAACAGAGAAGTCCATACCTTTTTTATTGTGATTTGTTCCATACACTCTTAGGGGACTAATCTCACCCTAGCATGACACTCCTTCCCGACTCCAACTTGGCAGAATGTAAGACCAAGGCAAGGCGGGTTGGGTGTTGGGCTAGGTTGCGAGAATACCTCTGAGTCAACAAAAAAAGGATAAACAAAGAAGTCCATACCTTTTTTTATTGTGATTTGTTCCATACATTCTTAGGGGACTAATCTCGCCCTAGCATGACACCCCTTCCCGACCCCAACTTGGCAGAATGTAAGACCAAGGCAAGGCAGGTTTGGTGTTGGGCTAGGTTGCGAGGATTCTTTTTGAGTCAACAACAGAAGGAAAAAAGAGAAGTCCATGGCTTTTTTATTGTGATTTGTTCCATACACTCTTAGGGGACTAATCTCACCCTAGCATGACACCCCTTCCCGACTCCAACTTGGCAGAATGTAAGACCAAGGCAAGGCGGGTTGGGTGTTGGGCTAGGTTGCGAGAATACCTCTGAGTCAACAAAAAAAGGATAAACAAAGAAGTCCATACCTTTTTTATTGTGATTTGTTCCATACATTCTTAGGGGACTAATCTCACCCTAGCATGACACCCCTTCCCGACCCCAACTTGGCAGAATGTAAGACCAAGGCAAGGCAAGTTTGGTGTTGGGCTAGGTTGTGAGGATTCCTTTTGAGTCAACAACAAAAGGAAAAAAGAGAAGTCCATGGCTTTTTTATTGTGATTTGTTCCATACATCTTTAGGGGACTAATCTCACCCTAGCATGACACCCCTTTTTAACCCCAACTTGGCAAAATGTAAGATTAACGTAAGGCGGGTTGGCTGTTGGGCTAGGTTGCGGGGATACCCCTAAGTCAACAAAAAAAGATGAGAAGTAAGACCCCATACTTTTTATCATTAGAATGCAAGGCCCATTGCGATTTGGTGCATACATCCCTAAAAGACTTGTCTTGTTCTAGTATGACACCCTTTCTCGACCCCAATTTGGCAGAATGTAAGACCAAGGTAAGGTAGGTTGGATGTTGGGTTAGGTTGCGAGGATACCTGTGAATCATTTGTTGCATACATCCTATTGGATTAGTCTTGCCCTAACATGACACCCCTTATCGACCCCAACTTGGCAGAATGTAAGACTAAGGTAAGGCGGATTGGGCGTTGGGCTAGGTTGCGGGGATACCCCTAAGTCAACAAAAAAAAGAAGAAAAAAAGTACACCTTTTTATCATTAGAATGTAAGACCCATTATGTTTTATCTCACCCTTTTTTAGGGGATTAATCTCACCCTAGCATGACACCCCTTCTCGACCCCAACTTGGCAGAATGTAAGACCAAAGCAAGGTGGGTTGGGTGTTGGGCTAGGTTGCGAGAATACCTTTGAGTCAACAGAAAAATGAAAACAGAGAAGTCCATACCTTTTTTATTATGATTTGTTCCATACATTCTTAGGGGACTAATCTCACCCTAGCATGACACCCCTTCCCGATCCCAACTTGGCAGAATGTAAGACTAAGGCAAGGCAGGTTGGGTGTTGGGCTAGGTTGTGAGAATACCTTTGAGTCAACAAAAAAATGAAAACAAAGAAGTCCATACCTTTTTTATTGTGATTTGTTCCATACATTCTTAGGGGACTAATCTTACCCTAGCATGACACCCCTTACTGACCCCAACTTGGCAGAATGTAAGACCAAGGTAAGACAGGTTGGGTGTTGGACTAGGTTGCGGGGATACCCCTGAGTCAACAAAAAAAGAGAAGTAAGACCCCATACTTTTTATCGTTAGAATGTAAGACCCATTGCGATTTGGTGCATACATCTCTAGAAGACTTGTCTCGCTCTATCATGACACCCCTTCCTTCCCGACCCCAATTTGGCAGAATGTAAGACCAAGGTAAGGCGGGTTGGATGTTGGGTTAGGTTGCAGGAATACCTCGGAGTCAACAAAAAAATAAGAAAAAGAGAAGTCCATACTTTTTTATTGTTAGAATGTAAGAACCATTGCGATTTGTTGCATACATTTCAAGGGGATTAGTCTTGCCCTAGCATGACACCCCTTCCCGACCCCAACTTGGTAGAATGTAAGATTAAGGTAAGACAGATTGGGTGCTGGCTAGGTTGCGGGGATACCCCTGAGTCAACAAAAAAAAAAAAAGTACACCTTTTTATTGTTATAATGTAAAACCCATTGTGTTTTATTGCATACATCCCCAGGGGATTAATCTCACCCTAACATGAAACCCCTTCTCGACCCCATCTTAGCAGAATGTAAGACCAAGGCAAGGTGGGTTGGGTGTTGGGCTAGGTTATGAGGATTCCTTCTTAGTCAACAAAAAAAGGAAAAAATAGAAGTCCATACTTTTTTATTGTGATTTGTTCCATACATCTTTAGGGGATTAATCTCACCCTAGCATGACACCTTTCTGACCCCAACTTGGTAGAATGTAAGACCAAGGTGAGGCAGGTTGGGTGTTGGGCTAGGTTGCGGGGATACCTCTGAGTCAACAAAAAAAGAAGAGAAGACCCCATATTTTTTATCGTTAGAATGCAAGACCCATTGTGATTTGGTGCATACTTCCCTAGAAGACTTGTCTCGCTTTAGCTTTACACCTCTTTTTTCCCGTCCCCAATTTTACAGAATGTAAGACCAAGGTAAGGTGGGTTGGATGTTAGGTTAGGTTGTGGGGATGCCTTTGAGTCAACAAAAAAATAAGAAAAGAGAAGTCCATACTTTTTTTATCATTAAAATGTAAGATTTCATTGGGATTTGTTGCATACATCTCAAGGGTATTAGTCTTGTCCTAACATGACACCCCTTCCCAACCCCAACTTGGCAGAATGTAAGACTAAGGTAAGGCAGATTGGGTGTTGGGCTAGGTTGCGGGGATACCCCTAAGTCAACAAAAAGAAGAAGAAAAAAGTACACACCTTTTTATCGTTAGAATGTAAGACCCATTGTGTTTTATTGCATGTCCCTAGGGGATTAATCTCACCCTACCATGACACCCCTTGTCGACCTCAACTTGTCAGAATGTAAGACCAAGGCAAGGCGGGTTGGGTGTTGGGATAGGTTGCAAGGATACTTCTGAGTCAACAAAAAAAGGAAAAAATAGAAGTCCATACATTTTTTTATTGCGATTTGTTCCATACATCTTTAGGGGACTAATCTCACCCTAGTATGACACCCCTTCTTGACCCCAACTTGACAGAATGTAAGACCAAGGTAAGGTGGGTTGGGTGTTGAGCTAGGTTGTGGGGATACCTTGAATCAACAAAAAAAGAAGAGAAGTAAGACCCTATACCTTTTATCATTAAAATGCAAGACCCATTGCGATTTGGTGCATACATCCCTAGAAGACTTGTCTTGCTCTAGCATGACACCCCTTCATGACCCCAATTTGGCAGAATGTAAGACCAAGGGAATGCGGGTTGGATGTTGGGTTAGGTTGTGGGGATACCCTTGAGTCAACAAAAAATAAGAAAAAAGAAGTCCATACTTTTTTTATCGTTAGAATGTAAGATCCATTGCGATTTGTTACATACATTTCAAGGGGATTAGTCTTGCCCTAGCATGACACATCTTCCTGGCCCCAACTTGGAAGAATGTAAGACTAAGGTAAAGTGGATTGGGTGTTGGGCTAGGTTATGAGGATACCCTTGAGTCAACAAAGAATAAGAAAAAAGTACACCTTTTTATTGTTAGAATGTAAGACCCATTGTGTTTTATTGCATACATCTCTAAGGGATTAATCTCACCCTAGCATGACACCCCTTCTCGACCTCAACTTGGCAGAATGTAAGACTAAGGCAAGGTGGGTTGGTTGTTGGGCAAGGTTGCAAGGATATCTCTGAGTCAACAAAAAAAGGAAAAAAAAGAAGTCCATACATTTTTTATTGTGATTTGTTTCATACATCTTTAGGGGACTAATCTCACCCTAGCATGACACCCCTTCTTGACCCTAATTTGACAAAATGTAAGACCACGGTAAGGCGGGTTGCGGGGATACCCCTGAGTCAACAAAAAAGAAGAAGTAAGACTCCATACATTTTATCGTTAGAATTGAAGACCCATTGCGATCTGGTGCATACATCCCTAGAAGACTTGTGTCACTCTAGCATGACACCCCTTCCTTTTCAATCCCAATTTGGCAGAATGTAAGACCAAGGTAAGGCGGGTTGGATGTTGGGTTAGGTTCCGGAGATACCTCTAAGTCAACAAAAAAATAAGAAAAAAGAAGTCCATACTTTTTTATCGTTAGAATGTAAGATCCATTGCAATTTGTTGCATACATCCCAAAGGGATTAGTCTTGCCCTAGAATGACACCCCTTCCCGACTCCAACTTGGTAAAATGTAAGACTAAGGTAAGGTGGATTGGGCATTGGGCTAGGTTGCGAGAATAACCTCGAGTCAATAAAAAGAAGAAGAAAAAAGTACACTTTTTTATCGTTAGAATGTAAGACCCATTGTGATTTGTTGCATACATCCCTAGGGGATTAATTTTACCCTAGCATGACACCCCTTTCTTACCCCAACTTGGTAGAATGTAAGACCAGTGTAAGGCAAGTTAGGTGTTGGGTTAGGTTCCCCTCGAGTCAACAAAGAAAGAAGAAAGAGAAGTCCATACTTTTTTATTGTTAGAATGTAAGACCCATTGTGATTTGTTGCATACATCCTTAGGAGACTTGTCTCGCTCTAACATGACACCCTTTGTGACCCCAACTTGGTAGAATGTAAGACCAAGGTAAGGCTGGTGGTTGGACATTGAGCTAGGTTGCGAGGATACCTCTGAAACAACAAAAATAAATAAAGAGAAGTCCATACATTTTTTATCGTTAGAATGTAAGACCCATTGTGATTTGTTGCATACATCCCTAGGGGACTAATCTCACCCTAGCATGAAACACCCCTTCCCAACCCTAATTTAGTAGAATGTAAGATTGGTAAGGCGGGTTGGGCGTTGGGTTAGGTTGCGAGGATACCCTTGAGTCAACAAAAAAAGGGAAGTCTATACCTTTTTATTGTTAGAATGTAAGATCATTGCGATTTGTTGCATACATCCCTAGGGGACTTGTCTCACCATAACATGACAACCCTTCCCAAATCGAACTTGGTAGAATGCAAGACCAAAGTAAGGCGGGTTGGGCATTAGGCTAGGTTGTGGGGATACCCTTGAGTCAACAAAAAAAGAAGAAAAAAAATCCATATTTTTTTATCGTTAGAATGTAAGACCCATTATGATTTGTTGCATACATCCTTAGGGGATTAATCTCACCCTAGCATGAACACCTCTCCCCAACCCCAACATAGCAGAATGTAAGACCATGGTAAGGCGGGTTGGGCATTGGACTAGGTTGAGGGGATACACCTGAGTCAACAAAAAAAGAAGGGAAGTTCATACATTTTTATCGTTAGAATGTAAGACCTATTGCGATTGGTTGCATACATCCCTAGAGGACTAGTCTCACCCTAACATGACACCCGTTCTTGACGCCAACTTGGCAGAATGTAAGACCAAGGTAAAATAGGTTGGGTGTTGGGCTAGGTTGTAGGGTTATTCCTGAGTCAACAAAAAAAGAAGAGAAGTAAGACCGAAGACCTTTTTATCATTACAATGCAAAACCCATTGCAATTTGGTGCATACATCCATAGGAGATTTGTCTCGCCTTAGCATGACACCCCTTTTCGACCCTAACTTGGTAGAATATAAGACCAAGGTAAGGCGGGTTGGGCATTGAGCTAGGTTGCGAGGATACCCCTGAGTCAACAAAAAAAGAAGAAAGAGAAGTCCATACTTTTTATCGTTAGAATGTAAGATCCATTATGATTTGTTACATACATTCTAAGGGGATTAGTCTTGTCCTAGTATGACACCTCTTGTCGACCCCAACTTGGAAAAATGTAAGACCAAGGTAAGGCGGGTTGGGCGTTGGGTTAGGTTGCGGGGATACCCCTGAGTCAACATAAAAAGAAGAAAGAGAAGTCCATACCTTTTTATCGTTAAAATGTAAGACCCATTGCAATTTGTTGCATACATCCTTGAAAGACTAGTCTTGCCTTAGTGTGACACCTCTTCCCAACCCCAACTTGGTAAAATGTAAGACCAAGGTAAGGCGTGTTGGGCGTTAAGCTCGGTTGCGGGGATACCCTCGAGTTAAAAAAAGAAGAAAAAAAAGTTCATATCTTTTTATCATCAAAATGTAAGACCCCTTACAAATTGTTGCATACATCCCTAGGGGACTAGTTTCGCCCCAGTGTGACACCCCTTCCGAACCCCAACTTGACAGAATGTGAGACCAAGGTAAGATGAGTTGAGTGTTGGGTTGGGTTGCGGGGATACCCCTGAGTCGAAAATAAAATAAAATAAAAGAAATAAGTCCATACATTTTTATAGTCAAAATGTAAGACCCCTTGTGACTTGTTGCATACATTCCTAGTGGATTAGTCTTATCATAGCATGACACCTCTTTTTGACCCCAACTTGGTAGAATGTAAAACCAAAGTAAGGCAGGTTGGGTGTTGGGCTGAGTCATGGGCATACCCTTGATCCAAAAAAAAGAAGAAAAGTGCATACCTTTTTATCATCTTTGAAAGGGGTTTGGATTGAAATATTTTGATGAATTGAAGACCAATTTACAAAAAAATCATTTAATTTTAGTGTATTTGTAAGACTCTTTGTGAGTTGTTGCATACATCTTAGAAGACTAGTTTCATCCCAGCATGACATCCCTTCCCGACCCCAACTTGGTAAAATGTAAGACCAAGGTAAGGTGGGTTGGGCATTGGGATGGATTGTGGGGATAATTTTGAATCAAAAAAGGTAAGAAAGAAATAAAAGTCCATACCTTTTTATCGTCAAAATGTAAGACCCTTTGCAGGTTGTTGCATACATCCCTAGGGGACTAGTCTCGCTTTAATGTGACACCTCTTCTTGACCCCAACTTGACAAAATGTAAGACCAAAGTAAGGTGGGTTGGGTGTTGGGCTGAATTGCGGGGATACCCTTACAAAAAAGAAAGAAAGAGAAGTCCATACCTTTTATTCGTCAGAATGCAAGACCTTTTGCGGGTTGTTGCATACATCCCTAGGGGATTGGTCATGCCCTAATGTGACACCCCTTCCTGACCCCAACTTGGAAGAATGTAAGACTAAGGTAAGTCAAGTTGGGCATTAGGTTGGGTTGCAGGGATGCCCGTAAGTCAAAAAGAAAAGAAAATAAATAAGTCCATACCTTTTTATTGTCAGAATGTAAGACTCGTTGCAAGTTGTTGCATACATTCCTAGGGGCTAGTCTCTCCCCAGCATGACACCTCTTCTCTACCCCAGCTTGGCAATGTAAGACTAAGGTAAGGAAGGTTGGGCATTGGGATAGGTCACGAGGATACCATTGAGTTAAAAAAAAAGAGAGAAATGCATACCTTTTTATCGTCTTTGAAAAGAGTTTGGATTGAAATATTTTGATTAATTAGAGATTAATTTACAAAAAATCATAATGTGATTTTAGTGTATTTGTAAGACCCTTCTGAGGAGTTGCATACATTGTAAGGGACTAGTCTCACCCTAGTGTGACACCCCTTCCCAACCCCAACTTGGTAAAATGTAAGACCAAGGTAAGGTGGGTTGGACGTTACGTTGGATTGCAGGAATACTTTTGAGTCAACAAAAAAAAAGAAAAAGAAGTCCATATTTTTTTATTGTCAAAATGTAAGACCCTTTGCGGGTTGTTGCATACATCCCTAGGGGGACTAGTCTTGCCCCAACATGACACCCCTTCTCAATTTCAACTTGGTAGAATGTAAGACCAAGGTAAGACAGATTGGGCGTTAGGTTGGGTCACAAGGATACTCCTGATTCAATATAAAAAATGCATACCTTTTTATCGTCTTTGAAAAGCATTTGGATTGGAATCTTTTGATTAATTGTAGGTCAATTTACAAAAAAATCATAATGTGATTTTATTGTATTTGTAAGACCCCTTGTGAGTTGTTGCATACATCTCAAGGGACTAGACTCACCTCAGCGTGACACCCCTTCCCGACCCCAAATTAGCAAAATGTAAGACCAAGATAAGGTGGGTTGGGCGCTAGGATGAATTGTGGGGATACCCTTGAGTCAACAAAAAAAGAGAAAGTGAAGTCAATACCTTTTTTATTGTCAGAATGTAAGACCTTTTGTAGGTTGTTGCATACCCTAGGGGACTAGTCTCACCCTAACATGAGACCTTTTTCTGACTTCAACTTGGTAGAATGTAAGGCGGGTTGGGATTTGGGTAGGGTTACGAGGATACTTCTAAATCAAAAAGAAAAGAAAAGAAGACCATACCTTTTTATCATCAGAATGTAAGACCCTTTGTAAGTTGTTGCATATATCCCTAGGGGACTAGTCTCACCCGAGCATGACACCTCTTCTCGACCCCAACTTGGCAGAATGTAAGACCAAAGTAAGGAAGGTTGAGTGCTAGGCTGAGTCATGAGGATACCCTTGAATCAATAAAAAAGAAGAGAAGTGCATACATTTTTATCATTTTTGAAAGGGGTTTGGATTAGAATATTTTAATTAATTAGAGACCAATTTACAAAAAAATCATAATGTGATTTTAGTATATTTGTAAGACCCTTGCAAGTTGTTTCATAGATCTTAGGGGACTAGTCTCATCCCAGCGTGACACCTCTTCCTGACTCCAATTTGGAAAAATATAAGATCAAGGTAAGGTGGATTAGGTGTTGGGCAGGATTATGGAGATACCTTTGAGTCAACAAAAAAGAAAGAGAAGTCCATACCTTTTTATCATCAAAATGTAAGACCCCTTGTGAGTTGTTGTATACATCCCTAGGGGACTAGTCTCACTCTAGCGTGACACCCTTTCTCGATCCCAACTTGGCAGAATGCAAGACCAAGGTAAGACAGATTGGGTGTTGGGCCGAATTGCGGGGATACCCCCACGTCAACAAAAAAAAAGAAAGAGAAGTCCATACCTTTTTATCGTCAAAATGTAAGACCCCTTATGAGTAGTTGCATACATTCCTAAGGGACTAGTCTCGCCCCAGTGTGACACCCCTTTCCCACCCCAACTTGGAAAAATGTAAGACCAAGGTAAGGTGGGTTAGGCATTGAGCTGGGTTGCGATGATACTCTTGAATCAACAAAAAATGAAGAAAGAGAAGTCCATACCTTTTTATTGTTAGACTATAAGACCTCTTGCATACATCCCCATGGGACTAGTCTCACCCCAATGTGACATCCCTTCTTGACCCCAAGTTGGTAGAATGTAAGACCAAGTTGGGTGTTGGGTTGGGTTGCAAGGACACCCCTGAGTTAACAAAAAAGAAGAAGAGTAGTACATACCTTTTTATCGTTTTTGAAAGGGGTTTGGATTTAAGTAACATATCTTCTCCTCTGCCCTTTGGATCAAAGATGCTTTAGAAGATTTTCTATCATTCTTCATGATATTTGTATAACACTATTACAAAAGGAAAGAGAAGTATTATGGAATCAACCCAAAACTAAAGAGGCATGAAAAAAAAAAGAACCAAAATAAGTAAAATCAAGGAATTCTGTCATAGGATTGAAATCTAGAAACCATGGTTTCGCCAATTAAAATTGTTTCTTTATTTTCTCTCCCCATATGTCTTTTTATCTTTTATTTGTCATCTATTTTTCCCATCCTCAATTATTTCTCTTTGTCTATCTATCTTCCTTGCCCACATTTCTATATTTTCATTTTTTTTAATTTTTTCTCAATTGCTTGCTTGTTCACTCTCTATTTATTTTATTCTCTCCATCTATCTTTTATTTCTCTTTTTTCATTTATTTATTTTATTCATCATAAAGGTGGCTTTGATCCATGAAATCCTAAACCAAATCACCATTTCCATATCAGCTAGGGATTTGATTGAAATGTTGGAGATTGAGGAAAATAAATTCTTTTATGTGCATTATAGAGGCCATAACCATGTGGATGTCAACTGTGTAAGAAAACCAACTATCAAGTGACTCAACGCTCGGTCCCTAAAGAAAAGAACATCGAAATTGAGAGTTCAATTAGAATTGAGGAAATCAAAGAATAATATAAAAACAACAATAAATTTTGTATTTTTTTTGTCTCATTTTTATACTTTGTTTATCTATTATTTTTCTCTTTTTCTATTTATATATCTCTTTTTTCATCTATATCTATATATCTCTTTCTTTAACCCTCAATTGGATCTTTTATCATAATTATTCTTTACCTTCCAAACATTTGCAAGCTCCCTCACAAGGGTAGGTATGTACATTAAAATTAATTTTAAAAGAACATATATTCATCAAATTAATCATTGGTTTTCTTGGTCTTCAATTAATTATCACATGATTACTTGCACGTCACCATCGAAGACCTAATTGATTTCTAGAGTTGGAAAACCTAGGCTCTAATGCTAGATGTTATGCCCATCCTGAACAAAACACAATTTTTTTAAAGAATTAATTAAGTCCATTGATGTTAAGCCTCACATCATGACAATATGAGTAGACATTAGCAAACTTAATTAATTCTTTTAAATTTGTTTTTTTTTGTGGTGTGTTCATGATGGGTGTGAAAATGGACTTTGGACTCACGGTCCATGGACCCTAAATCAACATATCATATATCATAAACCCTTGGACCCTAGACTCTGGAGTAAGAATTTTTTCATGTAGCTTGAACCTTGAACATTGGAGCATTTTCCTTGAATCTTGGACACATTGAAACTCTCTTGAAATTTGGGCCTCAAACCTTAGACCATAAAACTTGGACCCTATTAACTCTCTCTCTCTATACATATATATCTCACCTCATTATTTTTGTTCCTCATGTTTCTTTATATGTCTTTCTTTATTTTTTCTTTATTTTTAGGATTCTTTCCTCTCTACATGCATGTGTTTTTGTGTGTCCCCTGCCCTTCTATTTCTCTTTATTTCTTACAACCTTAATTTCTATTTGTGTTTTAATATATATATATCACTTTTAACCTTTATTTTTGTCATTTTTTTTTGTATTTGTTTCTCTTTATAATCACAGTTCTTATCTTTTTTCTTCCTTTTTTTATTTCTATATTCAATTCCTTTTTAATTATGTTTACCATTTATTTTTTATTTATTTACCATTTTCTCCCTTGCCCTCTCTAATTTATTTTTTATTCTTTCATTTCCCCCCTTTCTTTCTCTTTTTTAAACTCTTTCTTTCTTTCTATTTTCTTTCATCACCTTTTTCTTTGGTTTTTCTTTCTTTAATTATTCTCTAATTTTTGTTTCCTTTGTTTCTCATCATTCCTCTTTTGTTCCTTATTTTTTTCACTTGTCTCTCTCTCTTATCTCTTTTTAATGTCCTTTATATTTTTATTTTATAATTCCTATCATTTTTTGCCTTGTTTATTTTCTCTTCCTTTGAGCATATTATTTTATTTTATTTTCAATGAAAGGCATTAAGCCTATACATATATATTAATATATAGAAGTAGATTTTTACAAAATTGAAGTTCAATGGCATAGCCAAAAATATCAGCATGATAGCTTATAGTTGACAAAACAATTTGTTTCCTTATCCCATAATAAATATGTGCATGCTATACTTTCACTACCTGATAGCAAGATTTACCCCCTAACTATTGAACTGAAAACCCTTTACAGTCACAATCACCATATACAAAATTTTCCTTATCAGGCACCACCTTACTCCACCATTCTATCTGTTGAAACCCCTTTATAGTCAAATACCATATACAAAATTTGTCTTACATATTATTTTATTTTACTTTCTATTTATGTAATAAATTATTTGTCTACCTTCTTTTTCGTTGCATGACTCTTTTGATATTTCCTCTCTGTGTTCTCTATTTCTCTTTGCCTCTTTTTGTCTCTTAAGTTTTTTCATTCATTGAATTATATATAAAACTATTCTCTTCTTTTATTTCTCTTACATTTTTGTCTTAAATTCTTCTTTTTTTTGTTTATTTGTCTGTTTCTATCTATTTGCCATTTGCTCTCTTGTTTTCTCATTTTCCCATATCATCTCTCTAGTTTTCTTGTTTTAAAAAATATATATGTCTAAGTTTTCCATTGACTCTCTACTTTCTATGCCATTTTTCTATATTTTTTAATCTTTGTAATTTCTCTATTTCCTTATATGTCTCTATCTCTATTTCTATTTCTTAGAGTTCATTTTTCTTTTCTTTTTTAATTATCTTATCTCATTTTTCTTTCTTTTTTCTTTATTTTTTATCTTTCATTTGGTCTCTCTTTAGTTCTCTCGACTATTTATTTCTCTAATTTTCTCCTTATTTCTATTTTTTTTCTCATTCTTCCTATTTTATCTCTATCTCTCTCCCTCTTACACATATGCTTTATTTGAATCTAATGTATTTGGCTCTTTCCTTCCCTTAGTGTTGCTTATTTTTGTTTCTATCACTTTTTATTTTATTTTTTTGCTCTTGATGAATTTTACTATTTTATTTTATTTTTATTTTCTCTCTTTTTACTTCATTTCAATTTTTTCCCCTCTCATTTCTTTACTTTTATCAAGTTTTTATTTATTTTTTGTTGCATTTATATATCTTTTTATTTTGTCCTTCCATTTTTCTCCCAGTTTATTTCTAACTCTTGTCTATCTTTGTGACTCTTTTTTTTCTTGTTTTTTCTCATTTTTTTCTTTTCAATTTTTTTAATACTCCTATCTTATTGTCTAGGGGATTTCTTTCTTTTTAGTCCTCTCCATTGATATCTATATTTCTCTATTTCTTTTTTCCTTCAATTTTTATCCCTTTATAGATGGGATGGAGCCCAGAATCATTGATTGTCAACCCTAGATTGGGAAATATTTAGTCTACAGTCTAAACACTTAGATTTGGACCACAAAAACCTAGAGCCTATGCCTTGAAAATATAGAACCTAGACTTAGAAATAATTATTATGTGCCCTTTACCTTAAATTTGTGGACCCAAGAATGTAGGTCTGAGATACTAAAGTTTTGACCCTAGATACTAGAACATGGACATTGAATCCCAAGAACTTGGGCCTTGAACCTTAGAGCTTAGAGATTAGGACTTCAATATTTTACCTTGGATCCTCATAACACTCAACCTTAGACCCTATAATTTAAATACTAAAATATTGAACATAAACTTATATGCTGAATCTTTGAAATTTGATGCTACATCCTACATGTTTTACCCTAATAGTTGGATCCTAGACCTAAATTTATAGATCATGGAACCTTGACCAAGAAACTTCTTACCATTTAGATCAAACTCTCAAACCTTAGATTTAGGATCCCTTGGACACTCAACAAAGAAACATATACCATATATTGACAATCTTTTAATTGAGGGCATTAGACCCCATCCCTAGAGCCTTAACTATACCCTTTGGACCAAGATCATGAACACTTGATCTTAGCGCATAGGCAATGCTAATTCAATCTTAGACATTAGAAATTGCACCCTCAACCCTTGACCCTTGATCCTTGGACTTGGAAACCAAGCCTCATAAAATATTATAGCTTGAACACTTAGTCTTGTGTCATGTCCTTGTCCCCGATTGAGAGCTAATTTCAAATTGGAGGGAAACAATTTTTTTAAACACTAATATGAATTTAATAAATATTTAAAATAATGCTAAATTAACAAAATATTAAGAATTTTTAAATAATAATAAACAAAATAAATTTAAATTATTAAATAATAATATAAATTTAAATTATTAAATAATAATATTTAAATTTATTTAAAACTCTAGCCGACCCAGTTGGGTGGGTGCCAAATTATCCATATAAATGTTATTAGTTTTGTTGAAGTTGGTATTATTACCACAATTTTTGTCATTTCTCAAAAACTTGTCTTTTACCCAAATTTTGGCTAAGTTTTATGTTGGTGGCATTTCAGTTAGTTATCATAACCATGTTGGTCATTGCTCATGTTTTCCTAACCTCTCCCTTGTCCAACACGATGACCAATTTCTAGTGTTGTATTATCTTTTCGTGTGGCGGTGTTTATTGAAGTTGTCTAAACTTTTGTAAGTCTCATTTTGGTTAGTGTATAAGTCATTTTGACATTTCTTTGAGTTTATGTAACTTTGTCAATCTCTGACTAAGTTAGCAAAACTCTCTCTTTTATCACCTCAAAGAGCAATGAAGGTTTCAAAGATATTATAAAGTGCCTATTGAAGACTTGGCAGTATTTCACATTGGTTATAGAACTCACATTGGCCTCTGATAGGGTTATATGAACTACTCATTCTATCAATCAAGTGGTCGTTTCCATTCAAATTTTCAAAAGTGAACATAGTGAAGTGATGACGTGAAAGGTTACACGCACCAACAAGACAAGGGGGTATCATTAATTTCTCATCTACTTACACATTTATCGTGGAGAATTAAAAGATAATTCAAGCTAGTCAGAAGAGCATTTTTCAACTGTGACACTGGAAGATACAAAGGAGGAGCACATTGGCACATGCATTGATTTTTGAATTTCAAAGCTATTTAAGGTATTCCTTTCCCTAATCTTTCAGTAGCTGTTTATAATTGTAGTTTAGGCTAAAATATTTTTAGCATTATGAATCACCTAGTGCCATTATGCACAATCCCTAGGGTTTTATACATAATGAGGTACAAATATCAGAGTTATGAGTACATTTCTTGTCTAACCTACACTATGCCAAAAATAGGGGATACCAAATTAGGGCAGTTAAATTTAGATGAGTTTAGGGAGAAGGTCAACAAGCCAAATCCATCGTGCATCACATGATAAGTGGTTGTAAGTGGATTGATAGAAGTAGCCACATTTCTCGTAGCAATTCAGTACCCATATTTAGTGATTGAATGCATTAGACATTATGACTCTTAGACCTGTGAAATTAGGACTAAATACAATAGGTTGGTAGTTAAAATCCAAAGAACTACTTTCACCTCATGTTTAAAGATTCCAGAAAGGGAAAAATTCTTAGCTCTCAAATTGACTGATTCACATATTGAATTCTCAACCAAAAAGAGTCTCTACCATAATGAAATTGCTAAGAATTGGCTAGCTAAACCCAGGAGAGGTAAATCCCAATTGTCGAGGAATATACACATAAATCATTTTGTTGATGAAATATTAGATATTGTTGTATTGCTACATAGGTTGAGAGGGAACAAGGATGGACATGGATTTCAATATTGGATGTATTTCTTCATCCAAATTATACTTGAGGGGAACCAATTTTTGGATTGGATGCAACTTATCAGTGATCAGATGCATGAGTTGTTCATTTTCCTTAGAATCAATAGATCATTTCACATGTCTTCATATTTGATCTATGTCATCACCAGTACTATGCCCCAACCAGGTTTGAGATCAAGTTCCTTTCCCTATGATGAGGTACCAATCTTCATGTATTATGACAAGTTGTAGCTGGGTAAGAGTTTCCTTCATCACAAATGGATTTCTGATGCCTTTACCATGAGAATGACTCGGGAAATCCAGGGGAAGGTTGAAATGAGGTTGACCTCGAAAGCGATGCAATTTGTTAATACATATGCAAGTCACTTTATTTAATTCCAAAGGTTCTCTTACACTTGGATTGGCGGCTTTAGTGGCTTCCCTTTGAAACTTCCAAGATATGCAAAAGATAAGTTTGTGATGATTTAAGTTTGCAGATAGCTCGTTGACGTAAATAAAAGATATTAGGAATGTAAGAGGTTAACCGTTTAGTTTCTTGTGGGATTTGGTTATTTCACCTGTAATTCTATGTCAGATGCCTTGAATATTGAAAAGGGGTTGTCTAATTATACTCCGCAATTTTATAATGAACGTTTTTCCTTCGATAGTAGAGATTATGAGAAAAATAATTTAAAACTAGGTCCAAAATTCCATCACATGCCTGATTTAGAAGACTATTGGGCTGATTGTTTTGATGAATTTGAGGAAGAAGAAGCTAGATGAGATTGTCTTTAAGATAGTATAATAACTTTTGGTTTAGAATGGGATGTTCAAGGCATTGAAGATGATGGATTAGATTTTTTGGATCCAATCATCACATAACATGTATCTGCTCAACCCATTGTTGCCATGGATTGGAGTATCAAAGAAATTGAAACAATTGAGGTGAAAATTATAGGTGTTCTAAAGAGGACAAATAAATGGGTTGCTAAAAAGAAAACAAAGCAATCACACCCTCAAACTAAGTCATAGGATACTCAACTTGCAAGTAGAAGTAACCAACCCCCTATAATCTCAGGGACTTCAAAGTTAGCTTCACACCAAATGTCATCAAGATTTCAAGGTGATGGTGATGATGAGCCTCATGAGAAGAATTTGTTCAAACAAACTTGTGGAGAGGATATCATGACCTACCTCAATTGGGTAAAGATAAAGGGGCTGCTAAGGGGGAAGAAGAATTAGGTAATATTCCAATCATTACCTCCTCATCTCCTAGGTCATCTCCTATCAAAGAAGTGAATGAGCCTTTGAGAATTGGACCCACTCCACCTTCATCACTAGAGGATGTGCAAACTGTCACCCCTCCAGTAAAGAGAACCTTGTTTGATTCTTCTAGTTCTAAGGCTACTACTATTCCTTCGACCTCGACATGGTTCAAGAATACATTATCAAAGAAAAGAAAGGTAACAAAATTAGATCTCCCTAAGAAAGATATGGTGGGTCAACTACTCTAGAGGACTCCTAAGTCCAAGAGATTGAAGACTACCTCTAGATTGATGGAGGATGATAGTACAGGGAATTTATGTCTAGAAGTTTCCCACCCCATTGCACAAAAACAAGTCACCCAAACAACTGCAAGTGATTTTGACATTGCCAAGATAAACTTGGGACCTTCCACAAGAGATGGAGATGTGCACAATTTCCAAGTGTTAACAACAAGGTTAGTTGAATGAACTAACAAGGACAAGAAGAGGAAAGATGAATTGAAAAATAAGGTCAAGGTCCTAACTGAATGCTTGAAGTCAGTATTTGATTTTACCCTTCAACCAATCTCTCAAGTGAACGAACCTTCTTTGATCCAACATGAATGAACATGAATGATGAAAGGAGGCAGTAAGCAAAATGTAAAGTTTCAAAATGTTTAGAATAGTCATAGAATAATGGAGCAATGACATAGTAAACAAAGGTAATCAAGATCATCTCAAAATTGCTAAGGATTCATCAGAGAGCATATGTTTTAAAAATAGAAATGGAAAAGGATATTGTTGTTGCTGAGAAAGAAGAAGCATTATGGACCACATACTTAAATGAAATCAAAGAAATGTTGAGTATGGGAATGGAGAGACTAACTAGTGAGAAAATCATTCTTGATGTTGTTGATGGTCGTTGCATGATTTAGAATAAAAGTGTGGAATGAAAACTACAAGTTACAAAGCAAGGTTTACAAGAACTTAACAAGATGTTGATTGAAAGTAGTGCAATCTTAGGAGAAGTTCATAATAATCTTGCTACACTCAGTTTGCAACCTAACTAGGAAGGAGGTGGTAGTAATGAGGATGCTGGAGTCTTAAGGGAAAACTTTAAGAAGACAATTGATGGGATCTTCAACACCCAACCCTTCAATGCCGAGAGTTTGAGAAAATTCGGCGAGATAGACCTAGTCATGTTTCAAACAACTAGATTGGGACATACGACCAAAGAATCAAAGCTACTCATGACAATCAAATGGCCTAAAAGTTATGAATGTGGAATGTTACTATTCCTCAACACAAGGAATTGCCACATGTTGCTAAGGATTTCCAATCTTTGTGGAAAATACTTGTCACATCAACAAAACCTGTGAATGAAACACCACCGTCGTGACCTTTCAATTGTTGTTTTAATTTTTCATCATTATTTTGAAAAACTCTTAATTTTTGGGTAGTTATGGGTGAAATAAGCTGTTAATTGTATTTGGAACCAAATGAACTCTCTAGTTAGTTTTTGAAAGACCTGATATCATATACTGAATATAACTTTGCAATTTAAAATCACTAGTCATCTGTCTCTGTCTGGTTTATGGAGATAATATGAGATTCTTAGATCTCTGTGTTTAACTTGTCTCATATGTTTATGCTTATTCTTTTGCGAACATGTATCCATTTATCTCTATAATTGGTTTCATTTTTAGATGATATTGGGTGGATACATGATATTTATATTGTCTTATGCGAACTAGTGTTTGTGCTAGTATTTGTAGTATTTCTTTGTTGCATTTGATACTAGGAATTTTTTTGGTGTTGAGTTTCTACTTTTACTGCTTTCTAGTCAAAAGCACACATCAATTTTATTTCATTAGTTCTTTCTAATTCATTGAATATCATAAGAGGGAGTTGTACCTTTTCAATTCAAAGGGTGATTGCTTTCTCAAAGGGAGCAGTTATCTAGAGCTGTTGGAAACAATCACAACTTTCGGGCAAAGAGTTAATGTCATTAGTGTGAAAACCTCAAGGTGCCCAATCTATTAATCAATAGATTTTTGATGAATCTATTGGGGATACAAACATAAATTGTATTTGAGTTGCCTTATCTAGGTTATATCAAAAAATTTAAAATTCATCCTAGATTCCCAAAGGTTCACCAGAGGGGAGAGAAGTAAGGGTATTTTAGACCCAATCTTTGAATCTTTACAAAAGAACAATTTTCCCTATATTCCCCTCCTAGAAGGAGAGTTAAAGCCAAGAGTATACTTGCTTCTCCAACTAGAGCAGCCCCAAATTTCTCTACTTTTCAAGCTTTAATATTACACAGAACTGTCATTCCCTTAGTTGTAAATTTCCCTCGCAATATGGCTAATCCATCGTCTATTCCTTAGGGAGCTGTTATTGGTCCATTGAGTCTAAGGGATAATCTGCATGATTTACCTAAGGGTTCTCATAATTTACATAATTTTAGGGGCGATGGAAAGATCTCACTAGAAGAACATATTAACGCCTTCTATGTCGCTTGTGGTGTGCTTGGCGTACAATATGAAGATGTGGTTGTTAGGTTGTTTGCAGAGTGTTAGTGTTGTGTAGCGGTGGGAGATATTTTTCTTAAAGATAATTTATTCAAGGCAAGTTGGCCTTTGTTTTGCAAAATAAATATTATATTTTTTTGGTCAGCTCTAGAGGAGAGCGCCTAGTTTGGTATATAAGGGAGATAGAGTCTCCACATTAATCATCAATTCATTCCATTCCAATTCAAATTCCTTCAGCAACAGATTCACATTCATGAGGAGAAGATTCATTTAAAGGAGAAGAGTTAATATTTTGTGTAATTTGCACAATATTCAAGTGTTGATCTATTGTATGTGATTCGACCCTTCTAGGGTTTGACTCTGAGTGTCATTTCTGCACTTCTATTTTTGATTTATAAGAGAATATTTTGCTGTTGGGTTTTTCCCTTGTGTAGAAGGGTTTTCCCAGGATAAATTGTTGTGTTGTGTTTTTCTACTTAATTTCATTTCTGTCCTAAAATTAACATGGTATCAAAGCGGGTTTAGGAAAGATCTGGTCAGATTTGACTAAGCAACATAAGACAACTCATCATTTAGGGTAGTCTCTCAAAGAAAAGAAGATGGTGACCGGTGTCAAGGTAGAAGATAGGCTTGATGGAGTGTCAAACTTCAACTCTTGGAAATTCAGGGTTCTCATTTCCTTAAAAGAGAATGATCTTCTAGATTTCATGGAAAATGATATGCCTGAGCCATCCAATGATATAGAGAAAATTCAATGGAAGAAAAATGGCACAAAGGCTAGAAAGATCATGATAGACTCCGTGAAGGATCACCTAGTTCCGATCATCTCCAAGATGAAGACAACTAAAGAAATGTTTGAGGCTCTAAAAGGATTGTATGAGATCAACAATACTGACAAAGCCCTTGCTTTGAGACAACAACTCCATCATGTAAAAATGGCTAAGGGAGATTCAGTCATTTCCTTCTTTATGAAGATCTCTAATTTGAGAGATCAGTTATGCACTATTGGAGATATAGTTGAAGAAAAACATCTGGTTATGTTGGCATTGAATGGTCTTCCTCAATCTTGGGAGCCTTTCATTCAAAGCATTAGTGGGAGATCTATGTTGCTCAAGTTTGATTGTCTTCGAGCTAACTGTATTCAAGAAGAATCCATATTGGCAACAAGAGGAAATGGGTGAAAATCTCATAATGAAGAAAATAATGTTCCTGCTACACATGCTACTTGAGGCAAAGGAAGAGAAGGGAAAAGAGGCACCTTCAAGAGGAATAGAGACAGAAAATTAGATTTTGTTCCAGAACTGAAGAAGAAGGATCTCTCTCACATTCAATGTTACAAGTGTGACAAGTATGGTCACTTTGGTCGAGATTGCAAATTAAAGTTGAAGCAACATGTTTCTATTGTAGACATTGATGAAGAGTCACCTCAAAAGGAATCTAGTCATTAAAAAGACAATTCAGAGGGTTTTCTATTCATCTCTTCTCTTTCAAGTAATGTTCCAACTGACAGTGACACTTGGTTGATAGATAGCAGTGCTTCATGTCACATTACAGGCTACACAGAGCATCTTATAAACATAGTAGAGAAAGAGTCTAACTTACAAGTGATAATTGGAGATGATGCTTGTTATACCGTAAAGGGAGTCGAGGCCACTTCCTTCCAGCTAGATTCAGGTATCCCTCTTCATTTGAGTGATGTCATACCAGGGATCAAAAGAAACCTTGTCTTCATTTCAGCCTTGGAGGACAAAGGGTACAAGGTTTCTTTTTCTGAAGGAAAAGTTCTTGCATGGCCCAAGAACTCTAGCATAAAATCAGCTCGTGTGATTGACGTTCGACAAGAGAGCCTATATAGTTTATCAATTCGACCAGTTTAGACATTATTACACAACTCTATCAGTTTGAGTGAACTATGACACAAAAGACTTGCTCACTTGCATTTCAGAGCTCTTCCCTCTATGGAGAAGGTGGTTACTGGTCTTCCAAAGCTTAGTTTGGAGCATGATGGCATCTTCAGAGGATGTGCACTTGGTAATAATATCAAGAGTCCCTTCCATAGTAGTGACAATAGATCATAGGGGATTTTAGATCTTGTACATTATGATTTATGTGGACCAATGTCTGTGGCATCTTTGAGTGGATTTTGGTACTATGTGACTTTCATTGATGATTATTCTCGAAAGACTTGGATTTACTTCTTGAAATCCAAGAAGTTTGAGGAAGTCCTTGATAGATTCTGAGAATTCAAGGCTCAAGTTGAAAACATGTCCAGAAAAAGGATTAAGGTTCTGAGATCGGATAATGGAGGGGAGTACACTTTTGGAGGATTTTGTAATTTCTGCATTGAGGCAGGGATCAAGAGGGAGTTTTGTGTTCCATACAACCCTCAGAAAAATGGAGTTTCTAAAAGAAAGAACATATCCATAGTAGAGGCAGCCAAGGCTATGATTCATGATCATAGTTTACAGAGTCTTCTATGGGCAGAAGCTTCCAGAATCGTAGTATATGTTCAAAACAGAAGCCCTCATCAGATATTGGGAAACATGACTCTAGAGGAGGCCTTCATAGGTGTGAAGCTTGAGGTTAGTCACTTAAGAATATTTGGTTGTCCTATGTACATTCATGTGCCCAAGGACAAAATATCAAAACTAGAACCTTCAGGCAGGAAGGGTATATTTGTGGGATACAGTGAGTCTTCAAAGGCTTACATAGTTTATATTCCAAGACATAAATAGATTGAGATCAGTAGGGATGTCTCCTTCAAAGAAGAAGTAGCCTTCAAAAGATCTAAAGGGTCTTACATGGAGATAGACAGTGAGGAGTAGGAGACTTCTCAGGATATGGATGTATCTCTTGATCACACTCCTGACATTAAGAGGGAGTCCAACGAACCAATCAAGACTATTGATCTAGTTGATCTTATAGATCCAACTGATGGGCCTAGAGACATTGATGTAGGTCAGAAGAGGCCTCTATGGGCTCGAAAAACTATGTAAGAGGCAGAAAAATATGCAACTCCTTGAGCCACTTATAGGGAAAGCAAGAGACCTCAGAAGTTCCCAGGTTATGAGGCATTAATGCATCACATCATTGATTATGAGCCTTCCAATTTTGAGGAGGCATCCAACCAGTAGGTATGGAGAGATGCAATGACATAAGAGTATCAGTCCCTCATTAAAAATAATGTATGTGATGTTGTTCTGAGACTTGAAGGGAAGTCAGTAGTGTCTTCCAAATGGCTCTACAAAATCAAGCATGTAGCTGATGGCAACATTGAGAAACACAAGGCGAGATTTGTGGCAAGAGGATTCTCTCAGAAGGAGGGAATAGATTATGAGGAGAAATTTGCTCCTATTGCTCGATACACTTCCATCAGGACGATTATTGCAATTGCCTCCACAAAAGGCTGGAAGTTACATTAAATGGACTTAAAGACTGCATTTCTTAATGGTGTGATTGAAGAAGAAGTGTACATTGAGCAACCAAACAGTTTTGTGATTCATGGGAAGGAGTCTCATGTGTGCAGATTGAAGGACTTGTACGGTCTTAAACAAGCACCTCGAGCATGGTATGAAAGGATTGATAGATATTTGATGAGTTTTGGGTTCTCCAAGAATGATGTAGATTCCAATCTTTATTTCAAGATAGTTGATGGTGATGCCTTGATCTTGATTCTTTATGTTGATGATTTATTTCTCATTGGAGCAGAGAAGCTCATTGTCAAATGTAAGAAAGAGTTAGCTTTCGAGTTTGAGATGAAGGACCTTGGTATTATGCATTACTTCCTGGGATTGGAAGTATGGCGAAGACCCGGTGAGATCTTCCTAAGTCAAGGGAAATACATAATAGATATATTGAGGAGATTTGGGATGATGGACCGTAAGTCCATGTATACACCTATGGAGACAAATTTGAAGAAGTTAAGTGACTCAACATCCAAATTAGATTTGGTAGATCCCACCATGTATAGATAATTGATCAGATCATTAATGTACCTAGTCAACACCAAACCAAACATTTGTTATGCAGTGAGTGCTCTCAGCTAGTTCATGTGTGAGCCAAGACAAATACATCTAGTTGTAGAAAAGCATATACTGAGATACTTGCGTGGTACTGTGGGATATGGTTTGAGATATACTTCCAGTGGAGATCTAAAATTATAAGGCTATTTTGATTTTGATTGGGCTAGGAGTGTAACTAATAGGAAGATCACATCTAGATGTTGCTTCAATTTGGGGTCTACCATGATTTCTTGGTGTAGCGAGAAGCAAACCTCTATGGCACTAAGCACTATAGAGGCTAAATATATTGCAACATGTGTAGTAGCTCGTGAAGTAGTATGGCTTCAAAAGCTCCTTGTAGGATTGTTTGGTCAGACATTAGAGGCGACTTTGATTCATTGTGATAACCAAAGTTGTGTAAAGCTCTTAGTAAATCTTGTATTTCATGATAGGACAAAGCATGTGGAGATCAAGTATCATTACATCAAAGACATGGTGCTGAGGAAAGAAATCCAACTCAAGTACATCTGCACTGATGATTAGACAGCTAATATCCTCACCAAGCCTCTTTCCAGGGTAAAGTTTGCACATTTTTCAGATAAACTTGGGGTGGTAGAGAATGTCACCCTTGTTGAGAGGGAGTCCCAACATCATTAAGTTTCATTGTAATGTATATTTCTCTGAGACAGAGAAATATGAGGTGAAATCCCTTGTAGCGTATATTTCTCTTTCTAAGAGAAATATGAGGTGAAAGCCCTTGTAGCGTATATTTCTCTAAGACGAAGAAATATGAGGTGAAAGCCCTTGTAGTGTATATTTTTTAGAGACTGAGAAATATGAGGTGAAAGCCCTTGTAGTGTATATTTCTCTGAGACTGAGAAATATGAGGTGAAAGCCCTTGTAATGTATATTTCTCTGAGACTGAGAAATATGAGGTGAAAGCCCTTGTACAAGATCACATCTCTGAGACTCAGCTATGTTTCCACAATTGGGTGTAGCCATTGTGGACTTCATGTTGAGAGACTCCATGATGAAGATACTTGAAAAATACCTCCCTAGCTAAAAGGGAGTGTTAGTGTTGTGTAGTGGCAGGAGATATTTTTCTTAAAGATAATTGATTCAAGTTTAGTTGACCTTTGTATTGCAAAATAAATATTATATTTTTTTGGTCAGCTCGAGAGGAAAGCGCCTAGTTTGGTATATAAGGGAGATAGAGTCTCCACATTAATCATCAATTCATTCCATTCCAATTCGAATTCCTTTAGCAATAGATTCACATTCATGAGGAGAAGATTTGCTTAAAGGAGAAGAGTTAATATTGTGTGTAATTCACACTATATTCAAGTGTTGATCTATTGTATGTGATTCGACCCTTCTAGGGTCTGAGTCTGAGTGCCATTTCTAATTTATAAGAGAATATTTTGCTACTGGGTTTTTCCCTTGTGTAGAAGGGTTTTCCTAGATAAATTGTTGTGTTGTCTTCTTTGTGTTGTGTTTTTCTGCTTAATTGCATTTCTGATCCTAAAATTAACACAAAGTCTCTTGTGTATGTTGCGGCTGAATGGTTCTATCAATTACCATGTGGTTCTATTGATAATTGGGCTACTATGAAAAGCAAATTTAAAAATAGATTCAAAAGCATTGATGATGATCTCTCCCTAATAGCACAGGTAACACAAATGAAGAAGGAAGCGAGCAAGCCCATGAGGGAATTTGTAAACCAAATTGATGCTACAAAAAGACCATCATAAGGGATGTAAAAATGCTTTTTCATTAACACACAACACCCATATATCAATATACTCTTAAAGAGAGGGCTTGTAGCTGCTCTAGAAGTTGCGCAAACATTGGCCATTGAGTTAGAATACAAATTTATTATGGTCAATAAGTGGACGAGGGAAATACTCTCAAACAAATCATAGGTATCTACTTCCTCAGATCCCATGATCCAGAGGTTAGCAAATGATATCATTGCTCTCAAGAGACAGTTGCCTAAAAGTACTCAGCCTTATCAAGATATCTCGAGGAAAACAAATTTCCAACTTGGCAATAAAACTCTTCCCCTTCCTCCAACTCAACAAAGGCTGACAATAGAAGCCCCTCCTAGAGAAAATAAGAAGAATATGTGCACTTTTCACCTCACCTTTGACCATAATGGGTTGGACCGTCTTAAAATCAATAGATATATGCAAATGACTACCATGAAAGAAGTCATCAAAGATATTACTGAGGAAGGAAATTCTTCTAATCAATATGGCAACTCTGCAATTAGATACCTTGAATATGAACCTGATGATGATAGAGGAGGAGATGTCTACATCACTCTGGATGAGCCTACTAGTTTTGTTGTTACATGAGGTCAGCAAAATAGTAATAAAAAAGGTACTCAAAATTCCCCAAAATTTTTGCTTAATAGAGCTAGCGCTACTTGTAAAAGTGAAAATGCATTACACACACATCAAAAAATTGTAGAAGACTCTTCCAATTCATCAAGTATTTTTCTATAGAGAAGTCTACAAGATCCTTTGATATTGTTGAATTTTGTAAAAAATTGAAAGTGTTGATCTCACAAGTGGAATACCTGAGAATGAACCCTAAGGAGTTGGATAGATTAATTGAGTACATTAGGCTAGGCCACTTTGAGTCCCATGCGGGTTTGGACAAATAAATGATTAGTTTTTTAGGGTCCAACAACTAGTGTAACATCCAATAGTAGGACATCCTCATCATGCTCTATAGAAGATAAAACTAATCCTTTTTATGTTTCATTGTTTGTGAATAGATTTAGGTTGAGCTATTGTGTCATTGATTCTGGTGCCTCGAATAATGTCATGCCTATACAGATTGCTCGAGCTCTGGGGTTAAATTTAACTAAGACATTTGGGAAATATTACTCAATGGAATCTAAGCAACTTCCCTTGATTGGTTAGATCAAGGATGCTCAAGTTGATCTTGCGGTTCATCCAAATAAGAGACTCAAACTCACAATTTGGTGGTTGACATTCCTGTTAGCTATGATAAGCTCCTGAGTAGAAGTTTCTATAAATATTTGGGAGGATAAATTCAGTTAAACTGGTTGTATGTTACGATCCCTATTGGAAGCAAGAAGGTGTGTCTGGAACCTAAACCTAAGGCCAAAATTATAGTGTTAAAGTTGGAAGACCCCAAATCACAAATCTTGTTTGAGGACTCTGAATTTGGGAACTACATGTTTTTCTATGATGGTGATAAAGATACTAACACTATTAGTTTGGACTCATCAGTAGAACTCTGGACAATGCAATTTGATGGAAGTTGTTCCAAATCTAGGTCAGGAGCAGGTGTGGTGCTCATTTCCCCTTCTGGTAAGAAGTTTCCTTTTTCTTACAAGTTAGAATTTGCAAACATCAACACACTAGAGTATGAAGCTCTATTATTGGGGTTGTCTAAAGCAAGAAGTATGGGTATTAGGATGCTCAAAGTCTTGGGATATTTTGAACTTATTGTTCAACATGTACATAAAGCATGGGATTCCATTGAGTGTTTTGATGCCTTTTCGATAGAAGCAGTTCCTATAATGAGTTGATTCGTTAGCGGATTTTTCTTTCTTATTAATTCCACATCTCGATTTCAAAAATAAGTCTTATAGGATTGAGATGATTTACTGACCTAGTGTTCCTAACAATGTTAACCATTAGCAAGTGTTTGAAAATGATAAAAAAATTTAGGCTTTTCTAGAAAATGTTGAGATTTTTGCTCAAACCTTTTTTGAAGGAAGCACTAGTGAATGCAAAGAATTTTGTCTTGGTGATACATGTGACCTAGAAGATGGGATTATTTGATTGAAGGGTAATGAAATTCCTAAAGGCTTAGTCTTTAGAGGATTTCTTTGATTGACATGATTGGGCTCTCAACAACAAGAAGAATGAATCCATGAATAGTTCAGGGGAATATGAAGTAGTGAACATTGGGGATTTCGAGTCTCCTAAGTTTACATTGGGAAGAGTTGCTCTCCTGAGGAAAGGAAGAAATTGATAGAATTACTAATCAAGTATAAGGAGGTCTTCACCTAGTGTTACGATGACCTTAAAAAACTTTATGGACGGAAGGTTTCAACATCGCATACCTTTGAAGGAAGGTGTGGTTGCTTTTAGACAAAAGCAAAGGAATTGCAATCCTAAGGTCACTAACACAATTTTTAGAGAGATCGACAAAATGCTCAAGGCTATAATCATATACCCAATCCATCATTCAACTTGGGTGGCTAACATCATCCTAGTTCATAGGAAAAATGGAGAGATATGGATCTACATAGATTTTAGGAATCTTAGTCAAGCATCCTTGAAGGATAAATACCCACTTCCCATTATGGACCACATCCTTCAGATGGTGGTTGGTTCATAAATGATGTCCATGTTGGATGGCTTCTTCATCTGTAATTAGATCAACATGGCAAGGGGAGATTAACATAAAACAACATTAACCACACCTTGGGGAACTTTTGCTTATAATAGGATTCTCTTTGGACTCATTAATGTTGGGGCTATTTTCCAAAGAGCCATGGATCTACCTTCTGGAGATCTTAGGAATATAATTATTGTTATTTATCTTGATGATTTAACTATATTATCTAAGAGGAGGGAAAATCATCTGAGATACTTGGAACAGGTGCTTCAAAGGTGCAAAGAATATGGTATTTCTCTAAACCCCAATAAGTCAATTTTTGGAGTCATTGAAGGTAAGTTGCTTGGTCTACTAAGTGGGTAGAGGTGATTCTAGTTAAAAGAACAACTTCAAAAGTAGTTTTTTACTGATAATGCTACCTCATAAGTTAGTTACTGATAATGCTACCAATTTTCCCTCTAGTGAAATTTCTCTTTTTTGTTATGAATATGGAATTGTTTTGTCTCATTTGACTGATTACTATCCTCAAGGAAATGGCCAGGCTTAATCTAGTAAAAAAAAATTGGTCAGTATTATCAAGAAATTAGTAGATGAGAACCAAAAGGATTGGCACAAGAAGCTTTTTGAGGCATTATGAGGAGACAAAACAACCCAAAAGAAGGCCATAAGAATGACTCATTTTTGAATTAGTGTATGAAATAGGAAGTGTCTTGCCCCTTCCACTCGAATTATCAGCATGCAAGCTGCAAATTACAATAGAAGACCAAGAGTTTCAGGATGCTTTAGAAAAGAGGATTTTGTACCTTACTAATGTTGAAGAGCAAAGGAACAAAATGGTGGATAGGATTACCATGCACCAAGCCAGGGTTAAGAATTTTTTTGATAAGAAGGCTAGACCAAGAATATTACATTATTTAATATTTTCTCCAAAATTAAATTATTATCACATGTCTCCCACACATTAAATAATAATACAATGTTACAATACAACATCAAGTGGAACCCAAATAATTACCTAGTGTGATTAACAACACCACCAAGGTGTATCACAACTAAATAATTATTTAGTTACAATAATATAATAAATCAATTTATGCAATTGTGTACAACACCATATCTCAACACAACTAAGTTATGCCTAAACTATAAAGTCAACACTTGTAATCTTTTTGGGGGTTCTTCCTTGGATTTTCTCTAGCAAACTTATGCTATTTATTGCATTTTGCAACTATGAAATTGGATTTCATTCCTTTGTGTTAATACAATCCCTGTTTTACCTCTTCTCAATTCTTATATCTTGTGTAACATCTAATACCTCTTTGCATGCATGAGTTTTCATCATTTTTACAAGTTATATGAGTGTGCTAATTTGTTGTGAGTGTTAATTGTGGGTAATTTGCACCCCTTTTAAGATCTTTCAGACCCTATCCTTCATGTTTCCTTTATAAAATTGGTGAAATAGAGATTTGCGTTATTTTTTCTTTTGGTTTTATTGATGCTTTGTGCAATCACAAGTAGGAAGAAGCACATTAAACTTGGTGCATCACCGTTTCCTTTATTTTATTCTTTTCTTCATCTCCCTTTTCCTCCTGCAATTCATAGTTAGAATTTTCTAGCACTAGGTTGGACTAGCCTTCACTACACCCGATTTAGAAAGGAAGTCAACCTTCTCTAGAGATCTAACCTCATTTGCAAGGTCCCACACCTTGAGGTTAGTTCCATTATTTCACTAGAATGTTGAGCCTCTTGTTTAGCAAGGTGCAATTCCAAGTGACAACAAGGCCACTATAATTGTATTTGACTATATTAAATTAATATTTAGTTTTTTGGAGGATACATATTACTTAAATAGATGCAACATTATGAGATGTAAACCTTTTATCTATAATCATACTAAAGAATATTGTAAATTTATTTGAAATGTTTCTTTTGTGAATGTGACATTAACTACAAGCTACACTAGCAATTGAAAGTTTGATACATTCTTTTGTAGTTACCAAGATCTGTTGAAAATATAATAGGATATTAAAAGATTAATATAAAAAACCTGTTTTCAATTTCCAAGTGAAATATTCAAGTGTGGTTAAATGTAATATTTGTGATGATTTTAATGATGTTAGGAATGTTAATAAATTGGAAAAAAATCATTTTTTTGGGTGATGCAAGATTGCTTTTACATCTTTTGATTTGCATTAGACACTAGGCTATTCTATAAATGTGTCTCTCACTTTTCAATGGTTAGAAGGAAATCATAATGATCTACCTTAACCTTATTAATCCAAGATTATTTTCTTTAGGAATTCCTTTCCACTTCACAAAATACTCTTTGTATTCTCTATTTCTAATATATCTAACAATACTACTCTCTACAATATCCTAAATATCCTCTCTTTGTTTTGTAGTTTATGAGTCTTCTATTTTGCTTATGCACCACCTTTCTCCTAACTCTCTTTAATGGTATTAATATAGAGTTGCAATATTGAATACTTATAATATGTTGGAACCTTTTCATAACTCTAGTCCATATGCATTCACTGAATCTTAACAATTATTTATGGGCTAAACTTTTTATCTTTAGCTTATACATGTTTAAATTGGAAATATTTCTTTGTTAAGATATATCATTACTTATCACCAGCCATAAATTATTTGTCTTATTTTCCCATTAGTTTTCTTCTATCTACAATTCATTGTCTCATGAAAGAAAGAAGCAAGAAGTTATCCATGAGGTTTGTTTCACATCATTAGTTAGTTCAATGGTGATGGGAATCCTATTATAAAGCAAGTGTTGGTGGAAACACAAGGGTGGAATGTGATGTTGAATAAAGTGGAGGATCTAATAGATAGTGTTGGTGGGGTGGGTGGTTAGGGGATTTCTAGAAATTCTTATTAATTATTTTTGTTATATTTTTCATGTGGGTTCTATTATGTGCTCAAATGGTTATGTATCTTTTTCTTCTTATTGTTGGGGATTTTAGCTCCCATTATAGAAGAATAATAAATTGGAATAATGAAATTCTCATAATTATGTGATAGATTAATAGTAATAAGATGGACCAAACCTAAATTTCAACATACATGAAAGTAATGGAATAGTATATGTAGTAACAATATTATAGAAGACCAAAGGTTTTTGTGTGGGAAATTGTTATGGGAGAAAACCAGTTGTAAAAAGTTCATAATTGTATTATTTATAAGGAACATCAATTGAATATATTAAGTTCCTTTGAAAACCTTTTATATAGTCTCAATATACAATATACCCTTCTTCTCAATATATCCAAGTGTTTACAAACCAATAATTTACAAATGTATCCATTATCTATCCAACGAGTTCATAACCTTGGCACAATCACACAAGTTGATGTATATAGACATATTCATGAGAAAACCAATCATCTAATTGTCAAACCAATTCATGAAATACTAAGAGTCATGTGACTATATTTCCAAACATACATAATATGAGCATATTTCACTTACCACCAAGTATGATATCTCCATGTGGATGATCATAATGTAAACTGTCACTGATACACACTATGAATCAAGAGTTATGTCATTTACATTTTCAATATCAATATGTTTCTAGTATAGCTACCATTACCAAATTCTTGCTTGTGATAACACATAGAAACATAACTTCAATTTAAATTTTTAATGGTTCATAATGTCATCTTCTAGCACAGTATATATCCCTTAGATCATGTCACATGTTCACCAATTCTACAAGTGCACTTTCATCACTAATCATACTTCTAACAAATAAAATACATGTATTTAGTTGCGGGTTCTTCCAAATATCTTACCATAGTTGTTACAATGTTGACATATATCAATACACCATGTATGATGCACTCTAACTACTACCACAACATCACTGCATTTTACTTAACATAATAGAAACTCACTACATTTCGTCATAATGAATACTATAGATAGACTCTTTCTACAAGGACTCTTTGCATGTGAATATCACCCAACTCCCAAGACTTACATGGGTTATGTACATGTGTTATTTTGTTGTTATATCTTCTCTTGGGACTTATGTAGATATGGTTATTCTTTGTGGTCTATTGTAAACTTTTTTTTTATATTAAATTTGTGAGAGCCCCAATAGATCTTTATTTATTCAGGTATAAATATTTTTTTGATTCAAACATATTAATTTGACCAATTCTAAGTTCTTAAACTTGAAATCGTCATATTTTGGCCAATTCTAATCAAATTTGGCTTGAATATATTAATTTGACCCATTAACTTATTTAAACCAAATTTCAGTAAATTACCTTTATTTCCATTATTTTGATTATTTTGACTAAAATGGACCTATTACAACCAAATTTGGTCAACTTGACATATAGTGTTCAAATTCAATTCAACATGGTCAAATTATAGAAGTATACCTTAATTTGATATTTTTAGACCTAATTTGGATAAATTGCCTAATACAACCAAATTTGACTTCAATACCTTAATTTGAGGTATTTTTACCAAATTTAACAATTTTTTTATATTTTACTTTTTAAAAAATTTGACTAAAAAACCCTCAACTTGATCTTGTTCAACTAGATCAAATTTGACTACATTACATTTTTTTACTAGAACGCCTTTTTCAACCAAATTTGATTATAATACCCTAATTAAACCTTTTTTTACTAATTAGGACTTTTTTACTTTACTAGGTCCATGCCAAAAATTTTACACTAATTTGACCTATCTTCTTTATATTTATACTATTATGACAAAATTTGGACAAAAGTGCTTGATTATTTTTTTGAATTTTGAATTAAATAATTTTTAACTTATTTAAGCCAAATTGAAATTAAATGCTTATATTTGTCCTATTTTTCATTATATTACCTCAATTTATCTAATGTCATGCACATTTGACAAACTCTAAATAATCTCACTTCAACATGTTTGACCAACTTGGCATACCTAATTTGAACTTGATTAAGTTTCACCATATTACCTTAATTTGAAAATTTGGACCAAGTTTGATAAAAGTAAACATAGAGTTTTTCTATAAATGCTCTATTATCACTAGCTATGGAAATATCATATAAGTTATATAATATCTTAATTGACGGAAACCTACTAAATTAGATTTGAATACCTCAATCTATTGTGACATTTTTTCCTAAATTATTATAATATGATTTAGTTTGAGTGAATTTGAAATAAGATATCTTAATTTGTTTTTTTTACTAAGTTTGACTAGTTAGTAATATTTTAAAGAAATTCAACATTTTTTTTAGATGGTTTAACTAGAATACCTTAATTTGACTATTTTGAACAAACTTAATCTGTATGTCTGAAATTGATTTATGCTACCAATTTAATTATAATTTCTTAATTTGAACTATTTTGACCAAATTTGAGTAGAATACATTAGTTTGATGTATTTGGATTTTTGGGCTATTATAACTATTTTTGACTATATAATGAATTAATATTTAGTTTTTTTGGAAGATACATATTATATTAATAGATGCAACATTATGAGATGTAATAATGAATATTGTAAGTCTATTTGAAGGGCTTCTTTCTATGTATGTGAAGTTAACGACCAACCTACATTCTCAATATATTCTTTAATTGTTAGTACATATTATTAAATTATTATAAGTTACATTTGTATTAATGTGTTTTACATATTTTTCACATCATTGATGAGGAGTTAAAAATGGAGAGGGGTCTCTAAAATTGATACCTAGAGAGGGATTGAGATTTGTGTAACATTGGGTATTATATTTGTTAGTTCATGAATTATGAATTTTAGCTAGTTATCAATAAATACTTATCTAGTTAGAAAATAAATTGAGCAAGAATTGAAGGAACAAAAGAGAGAGAAAGATCATTATTTATGATGAAATTACGGAACCCCTTTATGTTTATTCCTTCTTTGTTTTTTTTACCACAATTAACCCACCATTGATATTTGATTATAATTTTTCTTCAATGGGGTTCCTCTCATCAAATTTATCTTAGTGTCATGCTCCACCTCCCCTCATGACTTGGTCATGTGCCCAAATTGTCAAAATTCTAAAATGATTCTATGTATGAGGGTGTTTACTCCAATTTGGTCCCTTAAGCAAGTATTTGAATATTTATGTACTAGCATGCTATTCTTTCTATTCTAAAAACCATGTGCTTCTAGGATTTCCTTCAGGTTTTCATATTTTTTATATTTTTATGTTTTTTCATACTTAAATTATCACTCATGAAGTTTCCCAATTCTATGTTTCCCTATATTCTTAATTTTCTTCCAAGTGTTTTTCCTTTTATTAGGTTTTTTGGATTTACCTTACCATCACTACCTAGTCATTAAGTTCTCTAAACCCTAAATTCCCCATAGATGATTTTTTCTTAGAGTTCAAGAGTTTTTCATTCTTATTTTATCCACCAACCAATAGATGAATTAGTCTTAATTATTGATCTCTAGTTGAATCATATGTTTTTCCTTCCTGAAGATTTCTCAAAACTTTATTTCTAAACTCATACCTATAAATCATTTTTACATGTTCATTTCCCTAACACCTTAGGATCCCACACCTCCATGTCTTCAACATTTGAATGATTTTTTCATTTTTTTACTCCCCATCTAATCATTGCATCATTTATTTTTGATGTACAATCCTCGATTTCTTTTATCTTCTCAAAATTTAAATACTCTCTCTACTCTGTGTACCTTGGCATGCCTACATCATGACCTCCACTTCCTTTATCCCATTGGTTTATCCCTTTTAGTTCTCCCCACCTCGCTCTTTTTGTATTTGGTAACAACTATGTCCAACCCCTAAGCCTCATAGGTTTAATAAGATAAACATGGAACTTATTCCAAACCCTCAATCTCCAACTATGTGAGAATATTACAATCATAACTCTAAAGCCTTGACTTATCTTTTATAAGCATCTATAAGCTTCTAGAATAACTCATACATGTAAATATGTCTCTTCATGCACATGGTATTAAAAATTCTCAATTATTTCTTCTCCAAGTATATATCCTTCTTGCATTTTGAGGATATTTCATAGCATCATGCATATGATTATAGGTTATATGGAATTATAATCTCGATCTCTTAAAATTATTCCTATAATGAACCCTAATGAGCCTTAGAATTGACTAGGTTCCTGCTGCAATTTCATGTTTCTATCTTATTTCTACTAAGATTTAAATACATTATTAGAACATTTTATATAGCTTAAAGTATTTCAAAACATTTAAAGGTTATGTATGTGGTATTAATGAATGTATGCATGGATTTCAAATGTCTATAAGTTTAGTAGAAATTATTGATTAATTATAGTTATTGACTATGAAATATTTCTTTAGAAATAAGACTAACCCCTACAACACAAGGACCTATCAACCCACAACAAAAGGATTTTTCTCGCAACAAAAGGGTGACAGTTCAATACAGTGAAAGAGTCAATCAACTACAACATCAACATGTTTTCTAGAATGGGATGAAGATGATGGTTGGAGGGCATGGACAAAATTATCCATGTGGAATTCCATCCTCTCAATAAACCTAAAGGAGGAAGAAGTATGTTCTAATAAGGAATGTGTTGGAAGATGATGTTGTCTAGAAACATGCGCAAAATATGTACATTTTGCATGATCCAATGTTTTCATTAATTTCAACATTATTTTGGATCATTCTAGCATGGTTTGGAAGTGTTTTTGAAGACATTTGTATAGGATAAGTTGGTCTAGAAAGTATAACCACTCAAAAATTTCTCTAAGTATCAAATTTTCCAGTACAGTGCTTTAGTGCATCAGTTTTTGGGTCCGTACACCACAAATAGAGATATCACTTTGTGATTCTAACAGTAATTGTGTGATCATCAGATGCATCTAAATCCAAGAGTTTTTTTTGGTGAAGTATCCTGGAAGATATGAATGAAAAAGTTCAATTCTTTGTATTACAGTTATTTCATGTATAGAGTGTTGATGTGGGAGATTTTGCATTCCTTCACGGATGATTATTTCAAGTTGTGATGTTCAAGATAAGCTTTTAGGTGTTGGTTGAGTAGGAATTCTTGATGGGATCAAGTTTTGAATTCCATGTGAGGTGAATTGGGTAAATAGATGAAGGTTTTTGTGTTTCAGTCTTATTTGGGGTTGACCTAACATGTTTGAAGGATTAATATATTTTGTAATCTTATGTAGGACATATATTAGGTCCATCATAACCTATATTGAGGTAATTTAAATTTTGAATTAAGGTGAGAGATGTTGATAAAATTTTGTGTGTTACATCCAATTAGGCCAACCTAATTGATGTTACACTTGATATATATATATATATATGAGTTTGTTTTCAATGTTTTGGGATGATGAGAAAGTGATGAGTGATTGATGACATGCATGGTGTTCCACCTACATGTGTGTGATGTGAATTCATAGCAAAGAAGTGCATTGATCCATATCAGTGCCAAGATTGTTTTTGTACTTCATTGGAACTATAATCCAACATAATGTAGATGTAATTATAACAATTCAATAATTTGTGAGCCAACACTTTTATCTTCTATCTTATTCTCTATGGCAGTGAGTCCACATGCAGTGAGCATTTTTGTAATATGCTATATCTGGATATACTATATTGTGAGCTAACACTCACTGTGGTTTTTCCCATTTTGGTGTTTCCACATAAAAATCTTGGTGTTCATGTGTTATGTGATGTTGTGGATGTTTTATGCTTTATTTTCTTATATCAGTCGAGTGTGCTTTGGTATTTGGATGGATAATATTTGAAGGGTTAATAGAATATTGATTCAACCCCCTCTTAGTATTTTGAGTGTTCAACAATTGGTATCAGAGCTTGGATCCCTAGAAAGAGCTTGATTGCTTTGGGAAGATCTTGGAGATTGAACACATGGTTGATAAAAAGTTTCTTATTCCTTTGGAAGAGATTCTTGCTATTGAATACATTGAAGAAGATTATTTGATTGGCAAAGATGGAGAACTCAAAGTTTCTCTTGAAGATCTTAACAAAGTTGAAGATGTAAATAGAGATATGAAGGAAAATCTTAAAGAGGAAAATGAGTGCATCAGAAAACTAAGAGAGCAAATCAAGAACTTCATAGAAAGGCATAAGGAAGTCAATGATCAATTGAAGCAAGTGAATGAAGATCTTTCTGGATTGAAAGTGCAAGTTGGGGAAAAGAAAAGAGTTGAGGAATGTCTAAATGCAATGGTGGAAAGAAAATATAATGAATGCATGAGGCTTGAACAAGAAGTGGTAAATCTAAGATCAAATATAGAGAAAGCATGAAGTCATGAAGATAAATTTAAGAAAAGTTCTACAATGCTTGATGAGTTGATTGTAGGTTAGAAAGCATCTAAAAATAAAGGAGGTTTGGGACTTGAAAAAGGAGAAAGCTCAAAAGAAGATCAAACACCTAATACAAAGAAGATCAATGAACCAGAGAAAACTGGAGACAAGAAGAACAAAGGCAAGATCCAAAATCAAAGAAACAATGCTAGAAGACCCCTTGTCAAACAACCAAATGCTCAAAGGTACCCATCTTTCAATGGTATTTGTTATTCTTGCAATAAATTTGGATATAGAGAAATGGAATGTAGAAGCAAAATGAATAAGAAAGTTACATCCTTTATTGGTCCATGCTTTACATACAAAAGATTTGGACATAGAGCAAATGAATGTAGAATTCAAATGATGAATGCATATAAAATGGTAGAATGATCCAATCCTTCAATGGTTACTGTTATAAATGTTATGGATTTGGACACAAAGCTAATCAATGTAGATCCAAAATGAATGGTAGGAGTAATGCTCAGAGAAATGTCATATGCAACAATTGCAGTAGGCCTGGATATATTGCTAAATTTTACAAAAAAAAAAATACAAGGAAGGACGATCTGGTAAAGAAGAATGAGCCAGTCAAAAAGATTGATTTGGTTGAAGTAAAGAAGGAAATGGAGAAGATATGGAGAAAGAAAGAAGAGACTGAGAATAGGGAAGGGTCTGTACCATCCTCTAGTGCAGGTGTTTCTTTTGGTAACTAAACCTAGAGCTATGGCTTAGGGGGAGCTTTAATGGACATCTTATGTCCCCTACCAAAACAAAGGTGTTGAAGCTACAACGCAAAGATATATGAAGAAGAATGAAATGCTTAATCTATTGAAGAAGATTGTGGAAGAAAATATGCTAATGCAAAGATTTGTAGAGTTTGAGAAGGTGACTGTGCATATAGTTTTTAGGGTTACTAGCTTTATGGTTCAAAGCATTTATTATAGAATTAGGTCAAATTGGAGAGTTAAAAGGAAATTTGCTAAGGAAAATTCATTTCATGAAAATCAATATAAGGAGAATAGAGCAGTGAGAAGCAAATTTGAAGTGGAAAAGTGATTCAAAGCTCAAAGCATCAAAAACCCTAGTTCAACGAAGCAAAGTAAAAGGTATTTAGCAATTCTTGCATACCCTAGTTTTTTGGAATTATCATTTGAAATAAATTTGAATGCAATGGCGACACCAAGGGTTGTAGATGTTTCTCAAAATCCACAACCTAAGTTTAAAAGATACCCTGCCAAATCCATAGAAGATGATCCTTTAGGCGAATTTTCACATATACTATATGGGGTTTTACCTATCGAAGACATTAGTGCATACATTCATGGACGTATGGATGAGCACTCTCCCGACCAGTTACTATACCTATGGATGAATGAGTTAGTTGGTGATGATTATGCTTTGAAGCTAGAGTAAAAATCTCTAACCAAGAAGAAATTAGATGTATGCAAATTTTTTACAAGGGTTTTGTTGTCAATTCAGATTGCACCCGTATGCTTGAATAATTAATTCAGCAATCTGTTGACACATGGGAACTAATTCCAGCTGTGGGTATCCTATAAGGAATTAGACCTCCAGATTCTAGGCTGGTTCCTATGAATTGCTTCTGATTAATACTCGGGTAAATTGCTGGGAAAAGGATAAAAAGATCTAACTCGATTGCAGAACTATGAAATTTTAATTACGGTGATGCTTGCACCAAAAAATGATGATCTAAAAGGCAGTTTAATTCACAATTGATTCTCAATATATCTAACTTGCACATCAAAATCTAAATAGTTTGAACTCATATAAATGCTTCATACAAAGGCTCATAAAACTATTTTCTTTCAAAGGAAAAGAACAGTGTTCTCACAATTAAGAAAATACTCTTAAATTATGAACTCAGTGTATGACCTATGAATTAAACTGAATGCATACATATACTTATGATTGAGACAAAAAAAATAAAGGTTTCAATGCTGAAACACAATATAATTCGATCAAAATCAAGCACAAGAATGTTGTCTGAAAGCTTGAAGGCAAAACCTGACACTATTGAGAAGATAAAAGGAAAAACTCCATACTAAAACCAAGGGTAACCTGTAAAAACATTGCTGTATTAATCTGAAATGATGCTGAGTTACAAATCATTTGCTTTGTAGAGTGCAAAGGAGAAAAAATAAGAACTGAATTGAAAAAGATAAACTTTTTCAATATATACAATATGAAGGCACTCCAAAGTGCATGACTAAGCAACTGAAAGTGATCTGAAAGTGAAAAGATGACAATTCCAAAGTGAAATCCGAGCACAAGTGAAAATCCCTGAAAAAGTGGCTCAAACTCATGCAAAAATGAGTGAACACAATCTTGAACTGGCAGTCATAAAGCATGTAATTGATCTGCAACTCGAACTGGACTGAAATCCCTGAAAAAGTGGGCTAAAGCACACAAAAACCACCTCGTTTGTATCAATCCGCCCATACACATTTTTAAAATCCATCTTTCTCATGGTAACTCTCCAGTTAACAATCTGATATTAATTCGTTCTCCAGTTGACTTTATTTGTATCTGCATGGATCTTCTGATTAACTTATCATCACATGACGTCTTTTATTTGCATGTAAAGATGGCTAATTAATTAAATGATTTATAATATATCACTCAATTAATTACCCTACATTGAGAATGCAAAAAATAAAAGAAAGAATAATATTAAGGCATAAAGTCTAATATCAAATCAGAAGCCTTAATTCTCCTCTCATGGGCTTTCTTACATTATACTTAGCATATTTCTAACATGCATTCACCATTTCCAAAAAACTAACATTAGTCGACTATCATATATATTGGAAATTTTTGATAGTAATTGACATAAAACAATTTTGACTTAAAAGTCCAAAACAACCACGGGTAAAACATCAGACATAATGATTATTACAAATCATTAATAAAAATATAAAAAATGACCTAGGGCGAATTGACCAAAAGCAACATTGAACCCTAAAAATCTCTATCATTCTTTTTACTTCTGCTTGAATGGAGCTCTGCCCTAGTGCGCCGCCATACCTGGGAAATCCTTGCATTTGAATCTTACATAGAGATAAAAAAAATAAAAATGATGAGTAAACTTCTCTTGAGACTAGACATTTCTCTTTTGTCTGGAGCATTTTCTTATTATATATAGCCACGACTTCCATACTTTGATTCATTCCTGTTGCTGTATTCAATGTTTAATGATTTAGCATCGAGGTTGATGATGGAGTACTACTGTATCTTTGACTACCATGAATGCCTCTTTTGAAGAAATTGTGCTTGCTGGAAAAGCTCAAAATCGCCATGCAAAAGTCTTTTCACTTACGAACATTACTGCACAACTGTTATTTGCCAGTTCCATGCAATTTTTGGTAAGTTTATTGGCACTTATTTTTACCACAAACCAGTACTTACCTATTTGAAATCTGTATAAATAATAAAGAACAACATTCTTTCTATTTGAAGTTTCTATTTCAAAAAATGAAACCATAGAGATGGCGTATGAAGCAGGGTTTTATGAGATTTCTATAAAATAAAGAAAATCCCCTCATACTAGTTTTCATTATCGAAGGTTCTTTGAGGGTTTGCCTGAATTTGTGGACCTTTATTATGAATGGTGACGACCTTTACCCATTTTATTTTCCTTTGAAAGGAAACAAAAGGAAACTCTCTTTATCAAATCTTCGTTCATGGCCATAAACTTCCTGTAGCAACTTGATATTTGATGCTCTCTTTTTCCTCTATGGATTCATGCTTCTTGACTGTCCATGGCAGTGCGGTCCAAACTCATTATACAGACATAAGGCTGTCATTGATTATTTAATAATCTCTTCATACAGTATGCTGCTCTTATCATTAATCTGCAGATTTTTTCTTTTTGTGCACTGTATGGAGTATTGACTCTATTGGAAACCTCTCTTTCGATTGTATATATAACTTGCAAATTTTGAAAGATACCAAACTCTGTCAATCATTATGCTTATTAAACATTATCTCTGCACTTTTGAGCATCTTCAGCATTAGTAGAATGTTTAATTCCAACTTTAAGATATTCAAAAAAATGTTCTATATTAGTTATGGAATCATTAGCATTTGATGGTTGCATGATCTTTCCGCCATGTATCAAAAACTCTTCACTTCTAATTTGGCCTGTGTGATCTGGCACTTGTAATATCGCATACCTGTTTGATAAAAGATAATGCTTCATTGTGCATAGTAAGATTCCACCGCACTTCATATATATCTTCCGCTATCGCTCTATACCTTGTGAGCCTATCAATGACTGGTAATAGCTATGATTATCATTTGCCATTAAATCCATGTCATGAATATTATTAAATCTGAACTTTCTCTTAGCTTTATTAGCAGCAGTTGAATGCTTATCTTTTCAGATTCATGACTTAATAAGCTGCATACAACGATATAATGAAGCATGATCCTTCTGATATTCTCATTTGGTACTTGAAACAAACATGCCTGTTTGATGAAAGATGATGAATCTGTATCTTCCATTATTCTTAAATGCTGACTAAGCCAAAATTGCTGCTTTATGTTAAAGAACTTGTAGAGAATTGGATTATTGCAAGTCTATTATACTCCATGATTATGATTACGATGATATGCTTCTATGAAACTTGAGAGTGTATCCTCCTTGATATGTCAAGCTCAACCCTTGTGGGAGCCCGTTTTACTCCACATATCTGATAAAATGATCTCGAACATGATGAACCTGTTCCTGCACACTGAAACAAACATGTTAGCAAAATAAAAGAAGCTGAAAGCTTCCATTGAATTACGTTTTTCCTCTTGATTTTTTTCCTTTCATTTGATGAATGCTTGGTCGACTGTATCTTATATTCCTGTTAGTAGCGTAGGCATATGATAGGACTTAATCCGCCATTGCTTAGAGACCATCTCTAACATCATCTTTTATCTTTCCTGCAGATGCTTTTGGAGTTGGAACTGGAGCTGAAACTGGAAATGGAGTTAGAGCTGATGTCACAACTGAAAACCTCAACCGTCAACGATTCGTCATTCCAGGCAATGACGAATCATCTTCTACCCTATGCTTTCGTTATTTTCAGTTGTATAGCATACCATTGCTTATGCATTCTTTATTTGATTGTAAAAATCCAAAAAGAGTTACTTCCACGGCTTGTGTGGGATTCAACATTTTTTACAAAATGAATAAAAGCATTGCTATGCAAATTTTCTCAATTTCCCGTTTTAAACGTTTGCACAATAAACTATGATTCATATGTAAGATGATCTCAATGATGATCAATGAATACTTCAAACAGATCAAAGAAAATTTCTATACCTATCAATGATGAACTTGATTCAGCTCTACCTATTTGAGCTGGTAGTGAAAAATAGGTAACAGGTTTCTAAGCATTTCATGCCTTCAAATCTTCAAAGTCTTTTTCCTTCAACTTTCTTGGCTTCACTCATATTTTTAAATCTGATTTTTCCCTTCATCTTACAACTTTCATGGCTGCCTTGAACACATAAAACACACTTGAAACTTTCTTCTTCTCTTATTCTATTCCTCTGATCTTGGAAAGCTAATTTTCTACACTTTCCTTCATGCAAGCCTCTAGAGCAACCTGCAAATTCCTTCCTCAAACTTGCTTCTTCTAATTGTTGTCTCTTGACACCATTAAAGATTGCATTTTTAGAGGGTTTCAACTATGTGAAACACTAAAATTTGGTTTCCAAATCTACTCTTTCATTGACCCTTAGAATTCATGCAAAAAATGAAATAAAACATAGTTTATTGCTTCCAAAAGTGTCATCCAAAGTTGTTGTAACATATCAAACATATTTCAGCTTTATATGATTTGAAAAATGGATAAAATTAATAACCAAGTCATTCTCATTCACCCCAAATTGAAAATTGAAGAGCCATCAATTTATTTTCTAAAAATTACTAGTTTTTTGTCCATTTTAGGAACCAAAATTGAAAGAATAAGACCAAAATGGAATGTTAAGAGTCACTTGTCTTATGCACACTTCCCTAGGCATCAAAATTTAGAAAAATAATTAATTTTAATTAATTAATTTTCCTTCAAAATCCCCTTCCACCATGGTAAATAGATCATTTCAACCCCTAGAACCTTGAAATTATGTAATTTTGTAAATCACATTAACACCTTGCTTGACCTAGATGTTGTTATGCCCTTATCCCTATAGTGTATATTAGGTTATGAGTAGTTAGCTTGTGGCTACCCTAACTCTTAATTAATTCATACTATCATTATTATATTGTTATTTAGTTATTTAGGTTGGACTAGGGCTTATATAGGGTTATCTAAGTCGGCCTAGGTGATATCCTAGGCATAAATAGGTATATATAGGAGGTTGTGAGTGGTATTTGATCATCATGTTGAGTATTGTGTTCTTATTGAAGACTATTGGAGGTATTTCCTTTGAAGTGGACTAGGAGGTTGCCCCCTCAAAGTGGCATATTATTATCAAGTGTTTCCAGAATATTTCATATCATATTCTTCTATTGTGCAAGTTATTTCATAACAAGTGGTATCAAAGCATGATCTTGGCACCATTACAAGACATTCTTTTCAATTTTGGAGGTCATTTTGTGAAACCTATATCTCCCAGATTTTGGCAAATATTTGTCTATTTTTTAAAGGGTTTTAGAAGGATATTTTCAAGAAGATGTAGTCTATATTTTAGAAGAATTGGAGAAGAAATGATCGAGTTATTATAGAATTAGGGTTTCTACTAGTGTCCTCGCTTCGCTCGATGATCTTTGCCCCACTCAGAGATACAGGGGGTTGGCTCGCTTCGCTCGATTATCTTTGAGTTGCTTCGCTCGCAAACTATATCTAGTTGGTGTAGTAGGCATCCCACCCACGCGTTCAGTTAGTTGGAATTGGTAATGGGAGGTGCTTTAGAATACTCCATTCCTTTGGGTTTTGGTGGATCAGAGAGGAAACATGGTCAATCAGCCCCGCCTTCCCCTACCATTCCCCCAATTTATTTGGAAAACTCATATCTCCCACATAGTGACAAATTGGTTCTTGATTTATTGGGGGTTTTTGAAGACATATTAGAGGAGGATACAGTTAAATTTTTAGAGAAATTGAAGTAGAAATAAGTGATTTTTTTTTAAAATTAGGGTTTACCAAAAATTCACTCTCAAGGCTGCAAATCACATCCTTACAAATAAATAATCATATCCTTCCAGCACTTCACAATATTCTCTTGAAGCTAAAACCTACACCAAAAATGCAAAATATTGAACATGAAAATAATTTTTTGGTGATGCAGGATTGCTTGTGAGCCTGATGCTCCTGCATCAACAAGGTAAAAAGTTCTTTAAAGACCTATATGAGATTTATATTTTATATGGTTCTAAAAATTATTGAATAAGAGGAAGGTTCCATGATATTATTTAGTGTCATACCCTATTTAAATACTTTAATAATCTAGATTCTATGAGAATTATTTTGATGTCTAAATAATATAGATTTAAAATGTGAATATTTATAGTTTCATTCAATTAACCATTCTAATGCAAATTTATAATTTATTACAAGATTAGTTAAAGATGATAATGTGATAATATAAGAATTGGGAATGATTTAGTTTAATCATTAATATGAATTTTGTTAGTAATCAAATTATGGTATGATTATGATTTATGACTAACTAATTTATGTTGATGAGGTGAATGTGTAGAGTCCCTACTAATGTTCAATAGACTTGGTATCAGACACACAATTCAGAGGGGGTTCTAACTGAACAGTCCACTAAACCCTTGAAAAGACCTTCATTTAATTATCAACCAGGACTAATATAAGCTTGTGATGATGTTGGCACTATATGTGCATTCAGAGACTCTCCACTACCTATATCATCCAAGAATAGATGTTTACACACATTGAAAAATATAAATTGTATGACAGTAAAAATAAGTAATGCTAGAACTATTGCTATGGATGCCTCCAGCTAAAGACTATGATTAGTTCACTGTCAAGAAATAAATTATGTAGTTAACCAATGCTGCTAACTTAACTTACACATCAGAGGACAACACATTGAAACAAAATAAAGTATGAATATAAGACAAGATATTACTCATAAATTCATTCATATTCACAACATGAAGAATCTAATTAAGATAAGTGCAATCATGAAAGTAACTATTGTAACAATGGGATTTCTAACATGAAGAATGAGTATGTAACTCAATTTTTCCATTAATGGTGTATGCTTCGCTGGCCCTTCTAGGATTGGTGGCAGTCCGAAATTCTGGGCTTGATTTGGTAATGTCTCTTAAGGTGGATCTGGGATTTTTTCTATGTTGAATCTACTTCTTTTATTGGCTCTTGATGGGAGCTATCTCAAGAAATAGCGGAAATGGTTTCTTGTTGGAGACTCTGCCATTCTCCCTCACTTCCAAGACTTGACACTTGGATTTTTTTGCATCACCCAACAATACAAAATTTATTTGGCTCATTAATCGCCATGTATTCAAGCATTCTTAAAAGTCCTTACTCTATTTTTTGGTGATGCCTTTTCTTCATTTGCCAAACTATGGAAATTTATTGCATTTTTAATCTATAAATGGACAATCTGTTTAGAGTGTTTGTCCCTCCCCGCGTCTACAAAGTTAGGATGGATTCTCCATGTTCTAAGGAAAAGCTTAGGAGGGCATTTTCATTTGAATGCAAGCAATTTTATGATGCAATCCAGATTGTATTGGGTTTTGACTGGCTCAACATGCATACGATGGTGTTGCCATACGAAATGGCCTCCCAGTTTGTCTCCACTTTGATGGACATCTTGGGTGACATTGAAATGGTCAAGTTTTTGGCAAGAACTTATCTTCTACCACATGTCTGCCACTTGAAAGGTATGACACTTTACAGGGCTCTTGCTTGGTTGTTGGTATTATAAGAAGACATCACCTCCTTAATGATTATCGTCTTTCTAAGCTTCTCTCTGCAATGGCTTATGCTCTTCTTAATGATAATAATAGTGAATTCAAAGTTCGTCTAAAAATGCTATCTCAACAATATGGTAACTTCGTTAGTGATCCAATTTATATGATGTACAAGGCAATTCACCTCCTCATTCAACATGCAATTATTGAGCCTCACGAAGAACCACATTTTCCTCCACCATCTGATATTGCTTCTTCAGAAGGAAGCACATCTTGAGAGTTCTTGATTAAGTTCCTTTTTTAAAAAAATTCTTCCACTATTTTTGACATATCTTGTTGGGAGAAAGTTTGTTTCCTTGGCACTTTTTGCAGGGTTTTCAGATCTTCGGGTTGGAGGCTTTCTTTTTCTTCAGGACCCTTCATCCTTTACTTTGATTTTGGATCCACAGTTGCTTCTTTCTTCATGAAATCTTTTGGACTTCCAGTTGGCTTGTTCTTCCTAGCTTGTTCACTTCGTTATATTTTTGTATCTTTCACCAAGTTTTTGTAATGGTTTCCTGGTTTTATATCTACTGGTTCTTATCATTACGGCCTTAGTGGCTTGTTTTTGTACTCTCTTTCCTGAGTTGCAATTTTAATCTTTCTGGTAGCTCTTCTTCGACATGTAATACTCTTTATTTTAATATAATATATTTTGTGGCTTTGCCACCTTTACCCAAAAAAAAAAACTATTGTAACAATAGAAATAAATGTGTTGAAAGTAAAGTGGGGAACAATTACCTTGAGTGGCCCTTGGTCAAGTGATTGTCTCCACAAGATAAAATCAAATCTAGCTCCTTAGATCAATTCAACATAAAGGTAACTAAAAACCTCTTCATTACATAACTTGAAGACATCACAGTCAAACAAGAATCTTTTGGGATTTCTTAATCATAAGAACATGATTGGAAACAAAACATTATTTATAGAAAATAGGAAACTAACTGAGCATATTTTTCTTCTATATCTACTACACTTGTTCAATCGAATGACTAACTATCACCCCGACCACTGAACCATACATATAGGTGTGGGGGAGTATTATTGGAATAAAGACTCTAAATTGAAATCTAAACACAAATCACCACTCCCTACATAATAGAGTGTGATAAATTATGAGTAACTAAAAACATAACTTAAAAGGTAGAAGAATTTGAATGGGACTGTAACTCTTCTTGCAATGGAAAAATTGAAATGTGGATTGTAGAAATAGTCACATGGATTCCCAATCATGGCAGAATTCTTCTCCTCCAATATTCTTATTAAATGATGTGATGATTCACAATAATCCTAATAAATAAACACCTCCAATTCTACAACTACTATGCTCAACTTATTCTGGAACTTCCCCCACATCACTGTCTGAAACCCATTTGGCTGCGAGCTATGTCTCATAGTTGTTGCAGGCTACAATCTTCTTGCTCTAGCTCCTTAGCTGAAAAGAGTTAGTTCACATGACATCTACACAATACTAATAACCATAGCTTAAACACATATATTCATTGCATTCCATACATATTCACATATTAACCATGTAATAACTATCATACCATAACCATATTTCCATATGCTTAAAACTGGTTCAAGTTTACATGATGATCATAAAAGATAGTAAAGTTTTAAGAATATGTATGAAATACGTAGCTAGAGATCTCTATGAGCATGTACTAAAACAACATAAAACTAACTAATAATTGGCCTCATCATTCCCCCCAACTAGCCATTTGCTTGTCCTCAAGCAAATCAGTTAAGATCAGAGGTTATAATGCAAGGCGATCTCCCTGAGGTATGTGATCACATCCACTCGTTTTAGCCGCTTCAAATAAAAACCTCCATAGCATGAAATTATTGACATTCTAATAATCTCAGCTTCCTCCCATTTCTTCATTCTTTTCTCCTATTCAATGTGGAACTGGGTAGAGGAGGATAGGTGGATGGAAGGTAAGAGATACCCATGCAAGTCTTTTATCTCTGGCAATGTCCATGTACCTACGTGTCCTTTCAAGCATATCTATGAAGTTATATACAGAGTGGGGCTCCTTTTTCTACAACTCAGGGGTCAAACTCTCCCATCTTTCTTGCATAAAATTATAAGAATGATGAATGAGACCTACAATTAGCCTATACATTCTATCATAATCTCTTATCCTTAAATTCATAATTTTTTCGCCTACACCCTTGTACTCTAGAAGTTCTATCCATTCTTCTATTATCACAATGGGGTATTGGATTCCTTTTTGATTGGGAGAGCAGTTGATTTCTCTCTCTCAACATATTCCTGTAGAATTTCACCCTTCTACTTCTCATTTCTGAAGTATGAAGCTAGTGCCCTAATTTGTAAATCACCCACAAACATCAATGGGTTCCATTATGTATTTTCTAGTACAACATAATTATGTAAATAAAATTCACATAACTAGTCTTGTACATCAAGTGTATCATTAGAAAAAATATTTAAAAAGTCAAAATTTCTACTCATGGAAATTGGTAGGTTGTTAATCAACTAACTAAATTGAAAACTCGAGGATTTCTCCTGTAAAAATAAAGCATAAACTCTAGCATGAGGTCTCCACTTGACAATTTGAGCAGTCTTATCTATTATTTTCTCAATTTTAACGATCATCTTTTTCAATTCAGTTTCTTTGTTTTCTACTACTCTATTATGGTTTGAAATCATTCTTTCTTTTTCCTTCTCCCATTCTTCTTTTTTTTGAGAGAATTCTTGAGTTATCTTCCATAACTAGTACCCTAGAGACATAGTAGTATGATAAGTTGGAGTTCTTACAACAGGGGGTCTTTTGCTCTCAACTGTGATTTTTGTATTTCCTACCTTCACTATGGCAAGTTGTGCAACTAAGTCTAGTTTAGACCTATGCCCATAGGTGTGAATATTCTCTTCCAACTCTTTAATATTCAAGTATCTCTCTTTGTCTCTTTGTTCATATGTCCTCCAATTTCTCTAACTATTTAATTATTTCTAATGCCTCCTATAACTCTTTCTTTACATTCATTTCTTCTATAAACAAATTCTCATCCTTCTCCAAAAATTAATCATCACCACCCATAGTATAATCACAACCCTCACTATTAGGGCTTTGTGGGGTTCTTTTCATTTTCTTCTTGGAAACAAAAACATCCTCTAAATCAGATTCAAAGGTGGTTGAAATATACCATTTTCTTTTAGCCAATGTATGGACATTTCTAGAAATATTTTCCTTTAATTCTGAATCAGTTTCTACTGTCACAATGTTTTCTTTATCCTGCTTCTTGATAGTACCCCTCATAAAACCCTTCTTTTTCAGGTGGTGTGAATGCCTTGGATAAGTATATTTCTTCTTCTACACCTTTGTAGGTGTAGAGGAAGATCCACCTTTCCTCTTTTCTTGTTTTTGGTGTCTTGGAAGAAGTTGGGGTTTCTTGGACATCTTTTTTTGCAGGCTACTCAGAGGCTGTGAGTGGTGACTTTCACAAACTTTGCTCCTTTGGCTCTCCCCTACTGTGGGTAGGTGAAGCAGTGGGTGAGCCAGAGGGAATTTCCCTCACTAATGCAGTAGGTGATTCCAAATTCTATGGGATTGTTGGTTCTTCAAGAATATTACTAATATGATCACAAATTAAAAATCTTTCCCAAGAAACATGTGGGTACTAAACCCTTAGAGTTCTTTTCACCAATAGGGTAACTAAACAATAATGTGACAGTGTTGTATTGTTTCTTTTCCTTTCATATTCAGACCCCATTCTCTTCAATAGGTTATAAAGGAAATTAGGAACATTAACCCTTCTATCATGATGAAGGTAACTTAAAAGCTTGAAATGCACTGTGTATAAAAGAGATTGTCTAGCATCACATGTAAGATATTTGAAAATATAAGAGGCAATAAAAGCCCTGTAATACCCCCCATGTTGTTGATACTCTTTGATACTCTTATGTGTTGGTTTGATACTTGGTTTGTGATGGTGATTAGTTCACCGATTTGGTTGTGTGTGGATTCATTGTTTGGTTGGTTTGCTGCACTTGACATTACTTATGATGTTTGATGATACATTATGTGGTGGTTATATTATTTAGTTATGCTATGGTTTTCTTTAATATTAGATGTGGTGATGTTGTGATTCTATGTTGCTATGGTTTCTGATGTATTTTCTAGTGAGTCTTGGTGAAAGGACGGAGTAGCATCACTCGCTTGCGAGTGCCCTGCTACCCCGTGATTACCTTTCACGGTGTGTCTGCAATGGAGATTTACATGTTACTTGACGTTTGTTTGTATGCAGGAATTGCAAGAATAAAGTCTTGATTCCACCTGCTTCGGCAGGACAGGGCGAGCATTAAATTAACCCAACGGGTACGATGTTGAAAAAGGGAGTTGATAAGGAAGTGTCCCCGTCCCAAGTCCGTCACCTCATTGTGAGTCTTGTTGTGTCATGGTTTTGGCTTTGTCCTTGTCTCTGTATTGGTTGTTGTTGTTTATTTATTTTAATTATGGTTAGTTGTTATTTAATTTATTTTTACTTTATATGGAATAAATTAATGATATTTTGTGGATATGATTAATTGTGAGTAATTGTAATTTTGAATTTAAATATTGTAAATTAAAAGTATTGAATTAAAAGGTGTAAGTAATTAATTTAAATAAATAATGTTGGTGATAATTATAAATTATCTTTTTCAAGATATTAAAATTTGAAAATCAGAAGAGAATATCTTGTGAGGATAATATCATGTGAAAATAATGAATTTTTAATTAAATCTGTGAGATAAGTGTGAGCTTTGAAAGCAAGAAAAAAAACCAATGCATGTTTTGGATTTTTGGGAAAAAGAAAGATTTGGTTTATTTTTATTTATTAATATTTTTGTGAGAAGAGGAAAAAAAGGGAGAACAGTTGAAAAATAAGAGAAGTTTTGTATTTTCTGGGGAGAAATGGCTATGTAAGAAAAGAATAGAAAATTGATTCAGAAGTTAGCTAAAAAGAATTTGAGAAGGAACTACAGAGGAAGTTCATTTTCGAAAGAGGAAGAAGGGGCACCGTGTTTGGATTCGTCATCAAACGAAGGACTCCAGGTTCTTTCAATTTATTAATTCTTTTGTTTTTGAAAGTTCGAATGGAACAAAATCATGTCTACCATTCTTTAAATTGGAATTTATGTTTGAAAGAGGGTTTTGTTTTAGAAAAATTGTTGTGTTAAATATTTGAATCTTTTGTAGAAAACTATTGTGAAATCTTATGAATTTCTTCAATAAATCTAGTGGTGAAATTCTTGTTTGAATGGAAAAATCATTGCATTATGGGTTGAATTTATATGCCCAGATTTAAATTGTGTCTGATAAAAACCAGTTTATTCATATTATTTATTTTGAAACTTATGGATAAATATATATATGTACTTATATATATATATATATATATATATTTAAACATAAATTAATATATACATAAAATATTTATATATTTATATATATATTATATTCTGTTTGTTTTTGAAAAGAAATATATACATATTCGCAGAGTCTGTGTACTGCGATTTTTAAATGAATAAAATAAAATATATTTTTTGTCCTCGGGTTCCAAATTTTTGTTTGAAGAATAATATAACATATAATAAAAAAAAATTATTTTGTATTGGGGTGGGTGGTCGGCCGAAGCCATACCACCCACGACCCAATGGCAGGCTGCGACCTCCACACATATATAATATGTGAATACAGTGCGCACAAAATTCTATGTAAATGCTTTTTGGAATTCGATGTTATTTTTGATTTGATTTTTATGTTACATTTAAGTTATATCAATATATTATATATAAATATATTTATATATATATTAATATTAATATTAATATTAATACATATGTATATATATATGTTTACTGCTGTATATACAATGATGTATAAAGGCATTTTTTATAATATGTTTTAAATGCATAAATTTTAATATATGTTTTATTTTATATATACATATATATGTATATATGTATATATGCATAAAAGTGTATATATGTATATATATATAAAGGATTTTATATGCTGTGATTATGAATTAATTAGATAATTTCATAAGTTGCAATGTTATAGTTTAATCGAGAAAATTAGAAATAGACTATCTGATTTAAATTAAATTGAATATTCTCGAGTAATTAATCAATTTATTTGGTGAAATTATTGTGTTTTGAAATGTGTTATATGGCATTGTTTTACGTAATTGTGTACTCTTGAGATTATTCGTTGAATCTATCGTGGTTTTCTCTTTATTGGATTTGTGTCATGTGGGAAAGCCCTTGAGTTAGTTTATCCTTTTGTAGGAGCTTAAGTTACTTCTTAGGGACTTCCAGAGGTCGGGAAATTGATGTTTATATTTGATCTTGTAATTGGATATTTGTTCCTATGTTTTGGATATAGTTGTGACTGGAGTTTACACATGGGTTGTACTATTTTTATGGATGTTGTTTCATATGATTTTGGTTCTAGGGAGAGTGGCTCTACGTGGGGGCTGGCGCACAAAGGGGCTGTCAGGGTAACCCATGTTAGAGTTAGAGTAATAAGTGATAACCTAAGTAAATAATTAGGGGGTGGGTAGTTAAACATAAATCAAGATAATTATGGATGCCTCGTTCGCCTGTTAGTGCTATCATAGACTAAAGGTGGGCCAAGAAGGCCGTGGTTGACATGATCATTTCCTCGTCCTCACGAGAGGTTAACGATTCTGCATGAGTAACCCTATGGAGCGGTGCCTTGAGATAGGCTGTCAAGATAACCATAGATGAAGGCTACACCTTGTGATAGGTTGTCTGGATAATCCATGTAAGGCCATGCGATGACACTCTCCTCTAGCATTCCCTTTTGAGTTGTTTTATTGAAATCCTCTGGAAGTGGTCTATTGTTATGTTTTGGAAATTTATTGTCGTTTGAGATATTTCTTTGTGTTCTCTTACTTTTTCGTGTCTGGAGTTTAGTCTTGCCTTACTGTTTGGATGTGCTTGGTCGGGGATCCTTCCTTGTTTACTCCCAGCACGGGGTGGTTGAGTGGAACGTGCTACGCACCCCGTTGGGTCCCCTTATGATGCAGTTGATCCAGGATTCATATGTTACTAGATGTATATTTGTACTCTATATGTATTCTTTGTATTGATGTGTCACTCCCACGTGCATTGGGAAGACCTATGATGTAATTTTGTATATGTGTTCATTGAGATGTACTATCAGTCTGATGTAATGTATTATCATACCATGTAAATCATTCTTGAATTACCATTTGTAAATACTATTGATGTTATGTTGTATTTGTGGAAATATGTACCTAATATCTTCATGATTAATTCATTGTAATTTGCATGTATGGTTTTATATGGATTATTCTTATTAATTTGGTTATCGTTAATGGATGTTTTTAAATGGTGATATGTGAATAATTGGATACGTAATTGGTAATTTAATGTTTTGTTTGTTAACTTTGTCATGGGATAGTTTAGGTAATGTCACCTCGTGTACCCCAAGGGACTTCGATGTGCAACTTGAAACATTGGTTATGTTGGAATACTTAAAGTGCATTCTTTATGTTTAAAAAAAAAATTGTTGCATTTTTAGTTGTTCCTTTGGGGTTTGCGCGACAGGGGCGTTACAAGCCCATACCCATGGTAGTGATAACCTTTTGGTACCTTGGGATGTTGAGTCGAGGTTCTCTCCATGCTCTTTGAATTCATCCCTGATGACTATTGTATTTTCCTTGATAGGGAATTCAATTCCTTCTCTTGGCATCCCAGATACTTCTGTAATTGCATCTTCTGAAGCATCAACCCTTAACCCTCAAACAATGGCTCCATCATGTTGAAGTGTTTCTGCAAACTACTATGTCATATCTTCATTATATTATGCCAGCTTCAAGAAATAGTCCAACCATCTGACTTGTCTAAAAATAGGTAAGACTGACCTATCTTCCAATATCTGTTGATGTGTAGATGGTTCTCTACAAACAATATCTGCTCCCATGATGGAAAACTACTTTGTTTTGTTCAAATTTTGCAAATTTCTACTCACAACTTCAACTACACCAATCCTTCATGTGTTTAGTGTTCTTCAAATTCAACTAATTCTTTCCCTCTAAGCTTGAATTGTCTTAAATTATGGCTTGGAAATGGGGAATTATGGAAAAGGGTTACAAAAAGGTTTTTGGTGGTAGTTGGAAAGAAAATCAATATTTTTTTTAAAAACCTTGGAAAATGTACTCCTCCCCCCAAATGAAGCTATTAAGTGACCTCACTTAATCATAGTTTACTAGGTTGAGGGTGTTATTGCAAGTAGTGGAAATATGATAATGAATACGAAGCATGCAAAACTAAATTTAAACATATCAAAAAATAATTACAATCTATGTTGATTATGGTAAAATAATATGTGTACCTATCAACATGAAGTGAACTTAACTTAGCTTGTGTGAAGCTAATTAGGAGTGTTTATAGTGTGATTATGATTTGATGCTTTCTTAATTGCAATAGGCTATTTGTGAAATGAAAACTCAGCGCGTGGTTATGAAAAGGCTATGGAATGTATGGCTTATAAGATATGAATTGATCTCCTAAATGCATGGAAATCGAGGAATGCAACATGGAATGTGGTGGTTATATTACATGTAGTGACATGATAGCTATTTGGCTGCATGTGCAGAAAAATGAAGTGTATGTAGATGACATACAATTAAGTTGGTGGAATATTTGAAATTTTTGACAAGCGAGTGTTGCGGGTACCTTCAACAACAGTCCCTATTTGAATTGTGTTAGCTCTTATTCATGAAGCTACATGTCCCTACTGCATCGTAGAGTGTTCTTTTGAAAAGGGATTGTTGATTGTGTCACCTTTATAGTGTGTGCATGTGAAAGGTGATAGTGAATTATACCTGAGTGACCTCAATAGGTGAGTTGTGTAGCTCATCTATTGAGTCACTTGTAGAATCTATAGTATTTGTCATAGAATCTTAATCTAGTGGTAGTATATCTTTATCAGAATCACTGCTTGGCCCATATTTATGCATTAATGAAAGAATAAAATCATCCTTTTGCACTAGCTTCTTATCAATTTTTAGTTTGTGGCCATTGACCAATAGTGAAAATCTACCTACATCAATTATTTGCAACTTGACTACTCCATTTGGGAAAACTTGTTGTATTTCATATGGTCCCAACCATCTTGATTGTAGCTTTTCTTTATAATCTTTATACCTTGAGTCATATAATAAAGCCCAATCACCCACACTGAATTCTTTTATTTTTATAAACTGATCATGTCATTTAGTTCTCTATTTTTGAAAAATCTTAGTGTGATGTGTTGGTTTGTTTTTTACACTGTTAACCAGGTTGATCTTCTAATCTACCTATGGAATTTCCAATTCCAATCAAGGGTAGCTTGAAGGACCTGGACCAACTGACGAGGACTTTAAAATCCTTCTACAATTCGGGCTCTGCAAGACCCGGGAGGGTGATCCCTTAACAACATATAATCTCATTTAATAGCTCAACATAATAGGATAATACCGAATAGAATTGGTTGTTCATCAGTAATATCAACTATTTGGAGCATGAGATAACCACAACACTATAACACATAGGGATTTAAAATGCTTTTGAATATATAAAATGTTTCTAAGATGCACTAAGCTGCAAGATAAATTAGTGCCTAATTCTGGGACATGAAGTCAAACACATAAAAAGAATTCATCAGCAAATGCCATTCAACTAGTGGATTTAAATTTTTAATGCCTTGCATCAACTGTTAGTGTCTTACACCAACAATCCCAGTTCTATTATCAATCAAACTCTCCTTACCCAATCCAACGTGCACACTTGAAATCACTGTTATCTGCTCAAAGTATTTAACCATTTCTTTGAAATAGACCCATAAACAAATAACACAATCTCATGAAATTGGAGATGAAAAACTCAAAGATACTTTGTATTATTGAATTCATATGATTAAACTATACAAGTCTGGAGACAATTTGAAGATATTCATGAATGTGCACACACTTTCATGATTTATTTGCATAAACTGGTTGTATTTGCTCATAAAATCAGAAATTACAGCTTACAGACTCAATATGACTCAGAATTTACAATTCTCTATCTACCCCAGCCTCATACAAAACCCCAGAACCAGTCTTCTAACCAGAATAATAAGAAGAGAAGAGAATATAAAGAAAAGAGAAGCTCCAAAACAATCCCTAAAACTGTTCAAGAAATGCCATCTAGAATCTCAATTCACCGTTGATCAACAATTTCTCAAAACATCTCTCATCTCTCTGTAACTGAATTTTCCTCTTCATTTTCCTTTGTCCAAGTTGTCTTTAACTAAAAAATATGCCATGTGATGAAATTCCATTCCATTCGCTGCGTGAAAATACCTCTGCTCCCGTGAAAATTTTGTTTTGTTGTTCTTGTTCTTTGCTGCATTTTATTTTACTTTATCAAAGTAAAATATTCCCCTCTGTTTTAATTTTTGTTGCTGCACATTGTAAACACATTTAATTTTCATTTCCCAACACCTAAGACATTCCAAAAAGTGATATTTATTCACTTTACTCATGCCTTTATTTCTCACATTTTATGCCCTGTCAATGAAATATGTTACCTGATGAATATTTTATTCACTTCATTAAAATAATTCCACGACACTTTTAAAAATATTTTCAATTTCACATTTCAAAGTACTCAGCCAACAATTAAACATTGAGTGAGGCACATTTAACTCACGGCTTTATTTAGCCACCATTTCACATTTTAAAATATTCACCCCATGAGTATTATATACTCTTTGTCGGGAAAACACAATAAAATAATATATGCAGCCACCATTTTAATTAGGCATCTTTAATTATGTCTTCATTTACCTAGGCCCACCTTTATTTAATTGCACCTTTATTATTCTCCAATGTTTGCTTTTGGAAGCAAAAACAATTTTAAAAAAATCAAACAATGCGCTCAACTCTCAACTCGTGACTTTTAATTACTTGGGCCCACATTGCCATGCGTCACAAGTCCACAATTTCGCGGATGTTAACCCGTGAAGCACGACTTGGCAGGGGACGGTGAGGATGAGGCTGGGTTGTGATCTTCAATCTCCACCGTTGGATCATTTCTTGTATCTTTTCACATTCTCCTTTTACCCTAATTCCTTTGGCGTGCGTTCATTTCTATGCAATTTCTTCTAGTTTTGATCATGGCGGCTGCAATGGCATTCTATCCTTCTTTGCTTTGATAGATATTTATATTCTTTAATATTCTGGTTGTTGCACATGCATTGCTTTAATGAATGTCTATACCTCCTTTTAGTGCGCCCATCTATCTGGAAATTTCTTTCTTTTCAGCTTTACACTTGCCAGAAGCATTTTCTTAAAAGTTTTTGACTTGCAATAGGTAATTGATGAGCTCATTACCAACGTGCCTTTTATGAGGGTTTTGTTTCCTCATAGAGAAGCCATAGGCCTTGTCTATGCTTTGAGGGATGTAAATACCCTGTACTATACGTTACTCCATTTTGATTGGCTTGGAGGTTGCCAAATCGCACCCTCATTTGCTCTGGCTTGATAGTTTCTATGGCCTTTTCACATATTTATTCTATACCCTGACTTTGGCGTGCCTTCTATTTGTTTGGAAATTTCTATAGGCTTCTCAATGAATAATTTTTCTATAGGTGTGGTAACTACTTCATTTGCAATCTTAACACATTGACCCCATTCATAGCGCCTCCATTCCATTAAGAATACGTTCTCCATTCTCAATGCACGCTAGCTCTCAAAGTATGGTCTTCCACCTTATATTGGCTCAGCATTTCAAGCCACGTGCATTTTCCTAAAAGTTTATAAAGCTTCAACAAGTCCATCAGCTGGTGTACATGCTATATGAATGTTACTGAAGCTTTTTCACAAATATATTTGATACACCTGCCCACTTTAATATATCCCTTTAGGCATACTTGCATTTGGCGTCCCGCTAGGATGTTCTTTTTGTGCTTTGACGGATACTCTCTTGCTGCATATTGCTTTGTTAGAGAGTTTCTAAAGCTTTCAATAAATCCATTTTGTACTTACCCTACATTCTATGGTGCCCCTGTTAGCAGCTCAAGCCTCTCATTACCATTTGTTCCTTCATCGAATTCCTTAAAGTCTCCTTTTAGAATGCGTTTGATTTCATTTCACTAGGTGCCCCATTCTATTTTGGCTTCAACTGGTTGTGTGGGGTTTCTAAGGAATCTTTAACATTCCATTTGTGGCATCCCTTGAAGTCTTAAACCTTTTTATTTCAAAGTTCACATGCCCTGTCCAAGCTTGTTCAAGCCTCCTTTGGTGTCTTATTGGTCCATTTAATCACTGCCCTCACATACCATTTGTATTTGCCTAAGAGTTTTTAGAGCTTTGAATAAATTTCATTGTGTGAATGTCTTGCAGTTATGGTGCACGTGGGCTTTGGGTTTGCTTCCCCTATGGTATTCATTGCATTCCCTTTATAATGCTGGCGTAGACTCTTTATAATTACCATAGGCACCCTAACTTTCATCTGCAATGTCAAACAAACCTTCCTCAAATTTGATGGCACCCCATATTGCTTCTTTTGCTGTGTGCACACTTCCATTGTTGTGTGGGGTTTGAATTTTTTAGCTTTTTCAACAATTTCCTTTTGCATACATATTGCTCTCATTGCTTTTCACGTGGGTATTTTATGCAATACAATCTCTAGCCTTTCAAGAGGCATTATTCCTCTCTTTGATGTGTCGCCCAATTCAATGGGTGTGGCTGTCAGTTGCATTATGCAAAGCAAGATATGTTGTTTGTTTTAGCTTTGACCACCTCATACTAAGGCATTTTATCTATCAAGTAGTGTGCTTAGTCTAAGCCACTTCCTCCTCTGGCACGGCATTGAAAGCTTCTTTGCCCTTGAATTAGTTCTCCTTAAGCCATAAGCAACTATATTGCCTCATACAATTTATGTACTTTCAACAGATTCATTGAGTGCATTGGTTGCGTCATTCATAAACCTCTTCAATCATTTTACATACGTCAACTGCATTGGCTTGAAGGTCGTGAAGCCCTTTCAGCATATGCATATTCTCACCTTGGTGCCAACACTTCATTATACAGTTCGAGCCTTGACTATAAATTCATACGCCTAATTCATATTGTAATCTCAAATTGACTCCAACATGCACAATGGTTGTCTCATTCAGTACCCACCATGTGACAAAGAAAAGCATGTTCAAGATAAGACCATACTACAAGTGCACTCTCCATTTAGTTTCCCCAATTAAATTCTTCCATGATTCATGTGGTTGCCAAATATATTCCACTTCCCAAGTGAAGTGTTAACATAAGAGGAATTCACATTTGTAATAGCTCACACATATATAATATTGCTCATGACTACTTGAAGTATCTAGTGCCATCCTCCAAGACATTACTCTATTCTCAGACCTTGCCATGTTCACTTATAGTTGCTAGTTCTATCCATCATAAATGTGTTCCTCATGAATTCAATATTTGGTTGAATCTTATTCAAGCCTCTGCCCTGGATCATTATTAATTGATCTTCCAATTCATCTTGTGATGCAACACTTACAACCCCATAGTTGTGCAAAGCATGTCGGGTCCCGATGTGGGCCCGACTAAAAAAAATTGTTTTCAAAGAAACTGTTACTTTGAATTGATCCGGGACAACTTCTAAGTGCTTTGGAGATGAAAAACGAATTGGGTTTTCATTAAAACTCACTTTCTGACATATTTGCAAAATGTGCAAAACTGGCCAAGTAGGCTCTGGAATCGGCTCTGAAAACTAGGCAAATGACCTCGTGAAGCTATAAAAACTTGCAAGCTTGTAAACATCAGACCTGAGAATGTAATGCAAAAGAAAGATTGGAGAAATAAATCACAAGGAAAAAGTTATTCACTGTCAAAGTTGCTTACTCAAACTTTCTGCAATAAACAGCTGTTCTGAACCAATTGAAACTGAAGAGCTCACCTCATTTGAAAAATACCAAATCAACTCCTAGCGAGCTGCCATTGGACACAGTACATCATTTTGGTATAGAGAACACGTGTACAGAAGGGATTAGCTTGAAACATCACCCATCAAAAGTTACTAATGATCAAAGTTGGCCTCTCAGAAAGGTTTAAGTGCAAAACTGAAGAAATTCCATTTGGTTTTGATATGTTAAAAATAGCAAATCAAGTCATGAGGCCCTAAAAACTGACACGTGAGCTCATTTTGGTATGGAGAATGTAGAAAACACTCGTATTCTCTTGAAAATCATCTGGTTGCAAAATCCAAGCTCAAACGGGAGGCAACTTTGCAAAACTGAACGTTTGCAAACAACAGAAAAGTGACAAAACCCTTCAGCTTCACTTTTTGAAACCTAGACAAAACTTATCACAGGAAGCTAAAAACTGACACACACACTCACATAGGTCACATGAGTGGGTCCACAAGTGGGTTTTGCTTGAAAATCAAAGGCATCAGATTACACACCTTCAAAGTAGGTCGTTCAGGCAAATTCATCGGGTGCACCTCTGAAAGTGTAGAGGCAAAATTTTTGATATGGGCACTTCAAATTTGCAAAATTTGAGAGTGCCAGTAGTGGCTCTAACTGGGGATGTTTGCCCCCTGTGGGCATAGCAAGATTCCAGATCTCTGGGGAGTAGACCAAAAAATTGAGTCAATCAAGTAGTCCTCAAACTGTTCCTTTATTCATACTTCTTTTTCAACTTCATCTGGTGACACCAGGACACCAAATGAAAAAGGGGAGTCAACATTTAACTCTGTCAAACATAATTCTGTAAAAAGAACTGATCTCCCTCAATTCATGCTTGCATCTGCCAAACCATAACAACATGGGTAATTGCATCTGTGCAAACACAAGGATTAGGCTACCTTTGTGCAAGTGGAAACTTGCTCTTCGTTCAACTTTGTCATCAATTGGCATCCAAATCAAATAGGCCACATCATTTCCACTTTCTTCATTCTTTGATTTTGTATCAAGTGGCAAGATTTGAAAATGGGGATCAAGGCCATATGAAAGCACAGTCTGATCACAACCATTTGCCTGATTGAACATGTTGGTGCCTCTCAACAGGCCATCATATACAACATCATCAACATGTTCATAATCACTATGCATTTGAAAGTCAGACATAATTTCAAAATATTGATTGTCATGTGGCAACAACTGATTACGTTCATCCTGTAAATCACTCTCAAGCTGAAAACAACTTGTTTCAATGTTCTACACCACATTCAATGAAAACTTCTTCCAGCTAACAAAAATAGCACTCACAATCTGCTACATGGCTAGTACTATTAAGCTCATTTTGATCATTAGTTTTCACCTCAAAATTTATACCATCACAAGAACTTGCCAGAAGATCTGGCTCACCATGCAAACTATCTTCAAGTGTATTCAAAGAGATACACTCATGCATTAGCATACTCTGTACTTGTTCATCATGGTGGTAGTGAGAGTCATCAGAAATTTCTGACTCATCATCATCTGTAGTCATACAGTCATCTTCTGAACATAAGGTATCAACCTTTACAATATCACAAGCTTGCTCAACAACAAGCAATTCTGGTTCATAATCATAATCTGATTTCTCATTGAAATCAACCTCTACATCCACATGAAAAGACTCATGGCTAGGCTCATTCAAGTCAACAAACAAAGACTTGTTTAAATTTGTATCAAAGTTTTCAAAACTTGGCTCATTAGACACACAATCTTCATAGTCATCTGTTGCTTCAAACTCATCAAAACAGATCCCTGAGTTTGCATCAGCATTCACACTGTCATACTCATCATGCATTGCATCATTGCCATCATATAGTTGCTTGTCTTCATCCTCATTATTATCATCATGATCAGTTGGTTCATAATTTGAAGGAGAATCAGATTCACTTGCATCATACCTTACACCATGAAGATCATCATCATTGTCAAAGACAAAAGATGCATATTCAATGGTAAATAGATCTGATATTTGTTCACAACTTAACAGATCATTGTTCTGATCTATTCTTTCAACTATTTCCTCTTCTTGATCTTCACTTGAATTGGATGCATCATCAAATTGCAAATCAGGGTATGCCAAAACATCATTATCATCAAAGTCTGAAAACTCAATGGGCTGATCATAAACAGGGTCTCCCCAATCATAAGAGGTTGAATTGCTACCAACATTGTCAGGAACATGGTCACAATCCATCATAGAGAATAGATTGTCCATTTGTTTATTTTTATTCACCACTGAGTTGTCATAACAACAATCCATATCTCTTTGTATTTCAACATTGCACTGGATGTCATCATTGCGTTTGTCATTTTCATCCTCTTGAGGGTAGACATAAACATCTTCTCTATCAAACTGAAAACCATCAATGGTTTCCGCATTGCAACTGCTTGTAGTTGATCTTTCAAACTGAAATTCATCACATACTCTATCACTTGTAGCTGGTAAACTAGTGTTCTCAAGAGAATTCCCTAAGTCAACAAATTCAAATGTCTCATCATGGAGATTTATACCAAAGCTACATTCAACCCTTGTAGGATTGACATGGTCAACTGTATTACAACATTGCTGATTGCACTTCTCTTCTTCAAAGAGTAAGTCCAATTGATATCCTTCATCATGATCTTGGCTTGGAAGACTCATCTGCTAATTCTCAGTTTGGTATACTTCTTCTGTAAGTTGTTCATTAACAACTTTCTCATCATCTGATGATGCATCTTTTTCATCTTCTACCTTCTCAACTATGCACTTGTTTGAAGACCTCTTATCGTTCACATTCACACAGTTGTTGATTTCATTAGCATGTTTATTGACAATTGAAGACAACAAGATTTGTATATATTCATTCCTCTGCTTCTCCAAACTGTCTAGGACTATGTAATCCATCTGCATACTCAATATTTCAAACTCGTTTAACAATGCACTAAATCCTTCTTCATAAGCTTCAAAATACATATGAATACAATATGATGTGCTAGGTCTGAAATTGTCTGGGATTAGTGACAAGGCAACAACAAATCTATGACTGAAATCAACACTTGACTCTTCATCTTGTTTCTTGATCAGCTTTAACCTTATGACAAGGTCATAGGGATCTCTTGCAAACTCTTTTCTATAAGCATTCACCAATTTATCCCAGCAAGGAAATGACTTCTTAGGGAACTTTAGATACCAATCCCTAGCTCGTGCTTCAAGAGATCTAACAAAGAATCTCATCCACATATCCTGATATTCAAATGAGTGTTTCTCCATGAAGCTGGAAATTTTTTTGACATGTGCATTTCCTTCACAAACATTATATCCATCAAATCTAGGCATCTTCTTGTAGACTTGAGCTGGCATACTTTGAATTTTGTAATCAACCCATGACAAATCTAACTGAGCATACAATGGATCAAAGGAATTGACATAAGGTGCAACAACTTGACAAGTAGACACAGTTTGATGGTCTCTTAATTGGGCTTGTGAAAACATCTTGTGTCTTTCATCCATCTCTTTAGGCCTTCTTTCAAGACTGAACCTAAGCTTATTAACTCTTGGGTTCTTACACTTTGGGGTATTAGATGCTTGAAGATCATTATACTTTTGACATTTCTTAACAAGCCGAATCAAGGTCTTTACAGGTATGGCTACTTTACCTTGATGATCCATGGGTATTCTTGCAAATCATGACTCATTAATTGTGCATAAACATGACCATGAACAAATAAAGGATTACAATAACAATTGCTGACAATGCAAATGGATGGCAATCTCTAAGATACAAAAATGCATTCTAACCATCCAAATTATGAAATATTTGAGCACTAGACAAAACCTTTCAATGGAACTTGCAATTACATTCAAAAGATCCAGCAAATGGAAGTGTGCTAACTTGAATTTACTACCCTTTCCCTTAATTAGTGCTAAATCACTCAATAGGGAACCACAATTTCTCTCTAAGATGTTCAAATATGTGAAGAATACCTGGAAACATTGTAGCTACTACAAATTTCTCTAGAAATATTGTAGATTTGGAACTGTATTCTTTAAATCTTCAACAGGTTCTTCTGACAGAGTCGCCACCTCTTCTTCTAGAGGACTGAACTTCAAGTATTATGAAGTTCTTTCACAAATAAATCTATCTTTGAGTTCCTTCCACCAGCAGAGCACCATAGATCATGTAACTTTTAGGTTCACTGCACCAAATCTTCTCTAGGATTGAATTCCCTTAATATTTGAACTAAATTCAAAATGGAAAACAATAATGACTCTGTAACTAAGCAGACTGCACTTGGAGATTGAAAGTTTTCCCCAGCAGAGTCGCCATTTTGTTTGGTTTGTTTTTTACACTGTTAACTAGGTTGATCTTCTAATCTACCTATGGAATTGCCAATTCCAATCAAGGGCAGCTCGAAGGACCTGGACCAACTGACAAGGACTTTAAAATCCTCCTACACTTCGGGCTTTGCAAGACCCGGGAGGGTGATCCCTTAACAACAATAGATAATCTCATTTAATAGCTCAACATAATAGGATAATACTGAATAGAATTGGTTGTTCATCAGTAATATCAACTATTTGGAGCATGAGATAACCACAACACTATAACACATAGGGATTTAAAATGGTTTTGAATTTATAAAATGTTTCTAAGATGCACTAAGCTGTAAGATAAATCAGTGCCTAATTCTGGGCCATGGAGTCAAACACATAAAAAGAATTCATCAACAAATGCCATTCAACCAGTGGATTTAAATTTTTAATGCCTTGCAATAACTATTAGTGCCTTACACCAACAATCCCAGTTCTATTATCAATCAAACTCTCCTTACCCAATCCAACGTGCACACTTGAAATCACTGTTATCTGCTCAAAGTATTTAACCATTTCTTTGAAATAGACCCATAAACAAATAACACAATCTCATGAAATTGGAGATGAAAAACTCAAAGATACTTTGTATTATTGAATTCATATGATTAAACTGTACAAGTCTGGAGACAATTTGAAGATATTCATGAATGTGCACACACTTTCATGATTTATTTGCATAAACTGGCTGTATTTGCTCATAAAATTAGAAATTACAACTTATAGACTCAATATGACTTAGAATTTACAATTCTCTATCTACCCCAGCCTCATAGAAAACCCTAGAACCAGTCTTCTAACCAGAATAATAAGAAGAGAAGAGAATATAAAGAAAAGAGAAGCTCCAAAAGAATCCCTAAAACTGTTCAGGAAATGCCATTTGGAATCTCAATTCACCGCTGATCAACAATTTCTCAAAACATCTCTCATCTCTCTGTAACTGAATTTTCCTCTTCATTTTCCTTTGTCCAAGTTGTCTTTAACAGAAAAATATGCCATGTGATGAAATTCCATTCCATTCAGCTGTGTGAAAATACCTCTGCTTCCGTGAAAATTTTGTTTTGTTGTTCTTGTTCTTTGCTGCATTTTATTTTACTTTATCAAAGTAAAATATTCCCCTCTGTTTTAATTTTTGTTGCTGCACATTGTAAACACATTTAATTTTCATTTCCCAGCATCTAAGACATTCCAAAAAGTGAAATATTTATTCACTTTACTCATGCCTTTATTTCTCACATTGTATGCCCTGTCAATGAAATATGTTACCTGATGAATATTTTATTCACTTCATTAAAATAATTCCCCGACACTTTTAAAAATATTTTCAATTTCACATTTCAAAGTACTCGACCAACATTTAAACATTGAGTGAGGCACATTTAACTCACAACTTTATTTAGCCACCATTTCACATTTTAAAATATTCACCTCATGAGTATTATAAAGCTCATACTCTTTGTCGGGCAAACACAATAAAATAATATATGCAGCCACCATTTTAATCGGGCATCTTTAATTATGTCTTCATTTACCTAGGCCCACCTTTATTTAATTGCACCTTTATTATTCTCCAATTTTTTCTTTTGGAAGAAAAAACAATTTTAAAAAAATCAAACAATGCGCTCAACTCTCAACCCGTGACTTTTAATTACCTGGGCTCACACTGCCACACGTCACAAGCCCGCAATTTCGCGGATGTTAACCCATGAACTGCGACTTGGCGGGGGACGGTGAGGATGAGGTTGGGTTGTGATATTCAATCTCCACCGTTGGATCATTTCTTGCATCTTTTCACATTCTCCTTTTTCCCTAATTCCTTTTGTGTGTGTTCATTTCTCTGCAATTTCTTCTGGTTTTGATCATGGTAGCTGCAATGGCATTCTATCCTTCTTTGCTTTGATAGATATTTATATTCTTTAATATTCTGGTTGTTGCTCATGCATTGCTTTAATGAATGTCTATACCTCCTTTTAGCGTACCCATCTGCCTGGAAATTTCTTTCTTTTCAACTTTACACTTGCTAGAAGTATTTTCTTAAAAGTTTATGACTTGCAACAGGTAATTGATGAGCTCATTACCAGCGTGCCTTTAATGAGGGTTATTTTTCCTCATAGAGAAGCCATACGCCTTGTCTATGCTTTGAGGGATGTAAATACCCTATATTGTATGTTACTCCATTTTGACTGGCTTGGAGGCTGCCAGATCGCACCCTCATTTGCTCTTGCTTTATAGTTTCTATGGCCTTTTCACATATTTATTCTATACCCTGACTTTGGCGTGCCCTCCATTTGTTTGGAAATTTCTAAAGGCTTCTCAATGAATAATTTTGCTATAGGCGTGGTAACTACTTCATTTGCAATCTTAACACATTGACCCCATTCATAGTGCCTCCATTCCATTAAGAATATGTTCTCCATTCTCAATGCACGCTAGTTCTCAGAGTATGGTCTTCCTCCTTATATTGGCTCAGCATTGAAGCCACATGCATTTTCCTGAAAGTTTATAGAGCTTCAACAAGTCCATCAGCTGGTGTACAGGCTATATGATTGTTACTGAATCCTTTTCATAAATATATTTGATACACTTGCCCACTTTAATATATTCCATTTAGGTATACTTGCATTTGGTGTCCCGCTAGGACGTTCTGTTTGTGCTTTGACGGATACTCTCTTGCTGCGTATTGCTTTGTTAGAGAGTTTCTAAAGCTTTCAATAAATCCATTTTGTACTTACCCTGCATTCTATGGCGCCCCTGTCAGCAGATCGAGCCTCTCATTACCATTTGTGCCTTCATCGAATTCCTTAAAGGCTCCTATTAGAATGCGTTTGATTTCATTTCACTAGGCGCCCCATTCTATTTTGGCTTCGACAGGCTGTGTGGGGTTTCTAAGGAATCTTTAACATTCCATTTGTGGCGTCCCTTGAAGTCTTGACCCTTTTTATTTCAATGTTCACATGCCCTATCCAAGCTTGTTCAAGCCTCCTTTGGTGTTTGATTGGTCCATTTAATCGCTGCCCTCACATACCATTTGTATTTTTCTAAGAGTTTTTAGAGCTTTGAATAAATTTCATTGTGTGAATGTCTTGCAGTTATGGCGCGCGTGGGCTTTGGGTTTGCTTCCCCTATGGTATTCATTGCATTCCCTTTCTAATGTTGGCTTAGACTCTTTATAATTACCATGGGCACCCTAACTTTCATCTGCAATGTCAAACAAACCTTCCTCAAATTTGATGGCACCCCATCTTGCTTCTTTTGCTGTGCGCACACTTCCATTGTTGTGTGGGGTTTGAATTTTTTAGCTTTTTCAACAATTTCCTTTTGCATGCATATTGCTCTCATTGCTTTTCACGTGGGTATTTTATGCAATACAATCTCTAGCCTTTCAAGAGGCGTTATTCCTCTCTCTGATGTGTCGCCCAATTCAATGGGTGTGGTTGTCAGATGCATTATGCAAAGCAAGATTTGTTGTTTGTTTCAGCTTTGACCACCTCATACTAAGGCATTTTATCTATCAAGTAGTGTGCTTAGTCTAAGCCACTTCCTCCTCTGGCGCGACATTGAAAGCTTCTTTGCCCTTGAATTAGTTCTCCTTAAGCCATAAGCAACTATATTGCCTCATACAATTTATGTACTTTCACCAGATTCATTGAGTGTGTTGGTTGCTTCATTCATAAACCTCTTCAATCATTTGACATACGCCAACTGCATTGGCTTGAAGGTTGTGAAGCCCTTTTAGCATATGCATATTCTCACCTTGGTGCCAACACTTCATTGTACAGTTCGAGCCTTGACTGTAAATTCATACACCTAATTCATATTGTAATCTCAAATTGACTCCAACATGTACAATGGTTGTCTCATTCAGTACCCACCATGTGACAAAGAAAAGCATGTTCAAGATAAGACCATACTTACAAGTGCACTCTCCATTTAGTTTCCCCAATTAAATTCCTCCATGATGCATGTGGCTGCCAAATATATTCCACTTCCCAAGTGAAGTGTTAACACAAGAGGAATTCACATTTGTAATAGCTCACACATATATAATATTGCTCATGACTACTTGAAGTATCTAGTGCCATCCTCCAAGACATTACTCTATTCTCAGACCTTGCCATGTTCACTTATAGTTGCTAGTTCTATCCATCATAAATGTGTTCCTCATGAATTCAATATTTGGTTGAATCTTATTCAAGCCTCTGCCCTGGATCATTATTAATTGATCTTCCAATTCATCTTGTGATGCAACACTTACAACCCCATAGTTGTGCAAAGCATGCCGGGTCTCCATGTGGCCGACTAAAAAAAAAATCGTTTTCAAACAAATTTTACTTTGAATTGATCTGGGACAACTTCTAAGTGCTTCGGAGATGAAAACACGAATTGGGTTTTCATTAAAACTCACTTTCTGACATATTTGCGAAATGTGCAAAACTGGCCAAGTAGGCTCTGGAATCGACTCTGAAAACTAGGAAAATGACCTCATGAAGCTATAAAAACTTGCAGGCTTGTAAACATCAGACTCAAGAATGTAATGCAAAAGATATATTGGAGAAATCAATCACGAGGAAAAAGTTATTCACTGTCAAAGTTGCTTACTCAAACTTTCTTCAATAAATAGCTGCTCTGAACCAATTGAAACTGAAGAGATCACCTCATTTGAAAAATACCAAATCAACTCCTGGAAAGCTACCACTGGACACAATACATCGTTTTGGTATAGAGAACATGTGTACAGAAGGGATTAGATTGAAACATCACCCATCAAAAGTTACTGATGCTCAAAGTTGGCCTCTCAAAAAGGTTTTAGTGCAAAACTGAAGAAATTCCATTTGGTTTTGATCTATTAAAAATAGAAAATCAAGTCATGAGGCCCTAAAAACTGACACGTGAGCTCATTTTGGTATGGAGAATGTAGAAAAACACTTGTCTTCTCTTGAAAATCATCTGGTTGCAAAATCCAAGCTCAAACGAGAGGCAACTTTGCAAAACTAAACGTTTGCAAACAGCAGAAAAAGTGACAAAACCCTTCAGCTTCACTTTTTGAAACCCAGAAAAAAAATTATCACAGGAAGCTAAAAACTAACACACACACTCACATAGGTCACATGAGTGTGTCCACAAGTGGGTTTTGCTTGAAAATCAACAGGCATCAGATTACATGCCTTCAAAGTAGGTCGTTCAGGCAAATTCATCAGGGTGCACCTCTGAAAGTGCAGAGGCAAAATTTTTGATATGGGCACTTCAAATTTGCAAAATTTGAGAGTGCCAACATGATGCATGGCTTCCATTCTTATCTCATCTAATCCATTCAGATTGTGTAGTCTTTCTTTTTGTGTTGTTGTCAAGTCCATATCCAGTTCAACCGATGTTCTGAGTGTCTTGTATTCAAATTCAATGGGTAGGACTCTTGTTTTACCTACACCAACTCATAGGGTGTAAAGCTTGTTTTTGTCTTCCAAGTTGTCCTATAAGCCCATACTGCCTCAAGTAACCTGATTGCCCAATCTTTTCTATGAATCTGCACTATTTTGGTTAGGATATTCTCAATGTCTCTATTTGTGACTTCCACCCTGCCCATTGGCTTGGGGGTGATTAGGTATTGATTTTCTATGCCTTATTTCATATTCCTAGACCAATTTAGTAATTAGTTCTGATGTGAATTAGGGACCTTGATCTATCACAATTTCTCTAGGCACTCCATACCTTGTAAATATGTCTTCATATAGGAATTTGGTGACATTCCCATCCCTAGAAAATTGTAATGCCTTGACTTCAACCCACTTTGTTAGATAATCTGTGTAGACTAAGATATACTCCTTATTATTGGATGTTGGTAAAATTGGGCCAATGAAGTCTATCCCCCGTTTACCAAATAGTGCTAGTGCTAACTCTAGCTACAAAAGCATCTCATCTATTCTAGTTGGCTTTCCCATCCTCTAACACCTATCACAACTCCTTGTATATTTCACTGAATCCTTATGAAGAGTTGGCCAATAATAGCTAGTGGTGAGAATCTTGAGTGTAGTCCTCTTTGCTGCAAAGTGTCCCCCATAGGGTTCATCATGGCAAGATTTAAGGATTTCATATACCTCATCCTCTCTTATGCATCTCCTCATTATATTATCTAGACCTATATAAAATAAATAACCAACTACCTAGGAGTATGGAAAACTTGTGTGCACGAAGTGTCTTTTTTCTCTAGGGGAGAAATGTGGTGGTATTTGTCTTTCCACTAGATAATTGACAATATTAGCAAAACAAGGTGTGTTTATAGTGAGAGAAAATAAATTCTCATCTGGAAAAGAATCATCAACAATACCTTCTGATAGTTGTGTTGGTAATCTGGACAGAAAAGCTTGCCACCACATTGGCCTTTCCAGGCTTATCCACTATAGTAATCAAATTCCTTTCGTAATAGCAACCATCTAACTAGTTTGACACCAACCATAGGTTTATTCATTAGGTACCTTATTGCAGTGTGATTAGTGTGGATGAAGACTAGATACCCTATGATGTAGTGCCTAAACTTTTTAAATGCATAGACAACTACCAAGATCTCTTTTTTGATAATTGTGTAGTTGATTTCTACTCCTTGTAGGTTCTTACTGATATAGTAAATAGCATACTCCTTATTACCTTCATTTTTTCCAAGTACTACTCCTATGGAAAATTTAGAAGAATTTGTTTGTATATGGAAAGGTAATATCCAATTTGGTCCCCTCAAGATAGGTGTTTTTGTCAATGTTGTTTTAAGTGCTTCAAAAGAGTGTTGACATTTTGTGGTCCACTCAAATTCTCTATCTTTTATGAGTAGAACAATTAAAGGTACTACAATTTTGTTTAAGTCCTGAATAAATATTCTATAGTAACTTGCATGTCCTAGAAAACTCTTTACATCCCTTTGTTCCTGTGGCATGAGGAATGTGGAGATTATCTCAATTTTATTTGGATCCACTTGAATCCTTTCACTTGATACAAAATTTCCTAGCACAATCCCTTGGGTCATCATCATGAAATATTTCTCATGACTTAGGGATAGATTATGTTCTTGACACCTCTTTAAGACCTTCTCTAGGTTATTGAGTGCTTCATCACATGTTTCTCCATAGGTTGTTAAATCATCCATATAGATTTCAATTGAGTCATGTACAAAATCTGAGAAAATACTTAGCACTACCCGATGCAAAGTGGTTGTAGCATTGCATTTTCAAAAGGGGAGAAAAAAAATAGGCATATGTACCCCAAGGGCATGTAAAGGTGGTTTTATCCCGGTCCTCTAGAGCTATTCTAATCTAGTTGTAGCCACTAAATCCATCTAGAAAGGAGAAGTATTTTTTACTTGCTAGGGAGTTAAACACTTGATCAATGAAATGCAGTGGAAAGTGGTCTTTTCTAGTGGTTGTGTTTAATTCTCTATAGTCCATACACACTCTCCATTTACCTCCTTTCTTTGGGGCAATAACTAGAGGTGACACCCATTGACTATTAGAAATAGGGTAAATGAAACTAGCATCAAGCATTTTTTGTAGTTCAGTTTTGACTCTATATCTTAAGGTAGGGTTCATTCTCCTCTGGGGTTGTCTAATTTTTTTGAAACCATAATTAATGTAGATCATGTACATACACAGGTTAGGATCAATCCCCTTCATGTCATGGTAGTCCCATGCAAAGGCTATTGTGTGTTCTTGCAACACGGTGGTTAAGAAATTGTGTTGTTCAACAATTAATCCACGATTAACATTCAGCATTGTACCTGGCATGATTTCTAAAGTCTTGGATGTTTATTGTACGGATGAAAGGTCAAGTCCAATAATATTTGGGACATAATGTTGTGGAAACAAAGAATGAAAAATCTAGGATACTAATTATGATGAATTGATAGGCATAACATTCTATAGAGGATCCTGCAGACATGACAGATAATACTGTTGTTGTGGGTTCCTACCAAAGTTATTCTATATAATGTGTGCAATTAAATCATCCTCATCTTGGTTACTCAATAAAATATTGTGTTCAATAGTCATGCGATTTTGTAGGGAATATTGTAGAGTCCATTCTAATGTCAAATAAACTTGGCAATCACACAATTTAGGGGAAAGCCTAGCTAAACAACCCACTTGACATTGAAAATACTTTCATTAAATTATTGACCAAGGCTAGTAGGATTGTGATGGTACTAGAATTGTATGTGCTTTCAAAGACCTGAGATTACCTAAAATATCTTAGTAAAGGTATTATACTTACTAGAAAATCATAAAAATGCATAATAGTGAAAGAAGTAAATCTGGTGCTTTGGCTACAAGTAACTACAACATAGTCTATGACTAAACTATTGTTAACAAGTAAAATGCAAAAAATAACTAGAAGTTGATAACTAAATCTATTCTATACTCTAGAGTACCATCAGTTGAATAAATGAAACCATGAATCATGAAGAGTAATTATTGATTAACTTTGATATGAGAATCTATCTTAACTTATTATGTAATTATGAAGTAACTACTTAACAAAACTAAACAATGTAAATGTAGTAAAGGATAGTACCTTGAGTGGCCCTTGCTTAGGTGGTTGTCTTCACTAAACTAAACAAAATCTAAATCCTCACATTCAAATTAATCATATCAACTCAAGATCATTCATTACACATTCCAAAATATCCCATGAAATCTTGCTCAAAGATTGTATTCAGAAAAACCATGTTTGAACAATCAACATGTCTATGTATTAACAACTAGAAACTGAAAAGTGTTTGATAACCAAATCCACAACTAAAAGATTAATCAACTAACTATCCTAAAGACTCAACCACCGACTATATACATGCACGAGGGAGTTTATTCAAAACACAACTCTAAACTGAAATCATTAATTACAACTCACTAGATATCAAAGTGTAATTAAGATTTAGTTATCCTAACTGTAATTGAAAAAAGAAAAGAATCCAAATAGGATTAGAACTCTACAATAATAGAATTGGAACATGGAACATAGAATCATCTATGCCAGAATCCTAATGATAACAAGGTTCTCCTTCTTCAATGCCTTTATTAATTGTCATAATGATGCACAATTGTCTTCATCAATTGTCTCCATGTTGTAGTTATTGTGTTCAGTTTATTCAGGAACATCCCTTGTTTTGTTGTCTAGGAACTCCTTCGGTTGTGGGTTGTATTCTATAGTTGTTGCAGGCTACAATGTCTTCTCTGGCTGTAAGCGGTTAGTTCTCAAAACACACACACAATACTAACTACCATGATTAAACACAATTATCAATCATAATTCATACATATTCACATACAAATCAAGCAATACCATCATATCATAACTGTATTTCCATATACTTTAACCAAGTTCAAGGTTTGCATAATAAACATAGAAGATAGCATACTGTAGGAATAATTTTCTTAGGAATGTCTTATAAGTAGCATAAATATAACAAAAAACTATCTAATAAATAGGCTCATCACTCCCCCCAACTACCTTTTTTCTTTCCCTCAAGCAAATGAACTAGAGGGATAGATTATAGTGTTGTGTAATCTCTCTAAGGTCCATGATAGTGTTTACTCCCTTGATTTGCTTCAAGTAGAATCCCCTATAACATGAAAGCCTCCTCATTCTGGTAAGTTCAACTTGCTTACATTCCTCTATTTTATCCCCTATCCAATGTGGCACTGGATAAAGAAGGATGGGTGGTTGGAATGTAAGTGGCAACCAATTAAGTGCTTGTTCAGCAGTAATATCCATATACCTGTGCACTCTCTCAAGTGTAGCCATGAATTTGTACATTGAATGTAGCTCTTTCCTCTATAGTTTCAAAGTCAAACTGTCCCTTCTCTATTGCACATACTTATAACAATGATGAACCAATCCATCTGCCAATGTATGCATTCTGTTATAATCCTACATCCTCAATATCATGATCTTTCCTCCTGGTCTTTTGTACTCCAGATGTTGTAACCATTCATTTATGATTGCATCAAGGTTCTTAGATTCCTTTCTTACTAGGAGAGCAACAAATTTCTCTCTTTCCTCATATTCCTCCATAAGCTCACCCCTTAATTTTTCATTCCTAAAGTAGGACGCCAGTGCTATGACCTGTAAATACCCCACAAACATCAATTGGTTCCATTTTGTCTCCTAAGGCACTGCATAGTTATGTAGATAGTACTCACAAAGTTGGTCTTGTTCATCTGGTGTAGAGTTAGCAAAAATATTAAGGAAATCAAATTTCCTACTCATTGCTACTAACTGGTTACTTATTAGTCTGCTAAACTGAAAACTTAAAAAAAATTCTTGTAAAATCAATGCATAAGTTCTTGTTGGGAGTCTACATCTAACAATATGGGCAACTTTATCTACTACCTCATCCATTCTACCTACTAACTTTTTCAACTCAGTGTCCTTCCCTTCTAGCATTTTGGTATGCTCTGCAATTAGGGTTTCTTTTTCTCTTCTCCAATTTTCCTTTTCTTGTGAAAACTCATTAACAACTTTCCATAATTGATACCCAAGGGATAAAAGTTGTATGATGTGTTGGAGTCTATATAAGAGGGGGTCTTCTATTCTCTGTTGCAAGTTGTGTATCCCTTGTTTTAACTATGGAAAGTTGTGCCAATAGGTCCAGTTTTTCCCCATGTCCATATGTTTTTAGTTTCTCCTCCATCTCTTGAATCTTCATCTTCCTCTCTTTATCCCTTTGTTCATAAGTTTTCACTTGTTCTTCCAACTGCTTAATTATTTCTGCTACTTCCTCCAATTCTTTCCTAATATTCCTTTCTTCTAAAAATATTTCCTAGTCCCCTAAAGTATCATCACAACCCCCTATGTATTCAAAACCCTCATTTTAGGGTTGTTTGGGGCTCTTCTCTTGGTTTTATAAGAAACAAATATATCCTTTGAATCTAAGTGAGGTGGAGACATACCATTTTCTTTTGGCAAGAACATTCACATTCTTCGGAGCATTTTCCTTTTATTTCAGAGTCAGTGTCAACCAGCATAATATTTTCCTCTTTTGTCTCCTTATCCCTCAATTCCTCTTCTAATTTTCCTATGCTTCCCCTCATAACACCTTTTTGTCTCAACCGGGTTGAACACCTAGGTGTAGTAGATATCTCTTTATGTGTATCCTTTTTCTTTTGCACTTTTGAGGGTGTAGAAGAGCTACCTCTCTTTTTCTTAGCTTTAGGTGCATTAGAGGTGGATGGGGTCTCTTTTGTTGTTGGTAATCTTGATGTTGTAGGCGATGATTCCTTCTCATTTTTATCCTCAGTTTCACGTTGGCTATAGGTAGGTGAAGCAACAGATGAAACAAGAGGGGTTCCTCTTATAGGTGCAACTGATGGTTCTAGGGTTTCAAGAACTATAGGCTGCTCTAGTAATGCCTAAATTTGTTGATGGCATATACCACGACTAGAATTTCCTTCTCTGTAACAATGTAATTTAGTTATGCTCCATGTAAGTTCTTGCTAATGTAGTAAATAGCATATTCTTTATTACCTTATTTTTAACCCAAAACTGCTCTAATAGAAAAATCTGAAGCATCAATGTGTATATGGAAGGGTAATGCCCAATTTCCCCCCCTCAAATTAGGTGCTCTAGTTAAGGCTTCCTTAAGTTCCTCAAAAGAATGTTGGCACTTTGATGTCCAATCAAATTCTATATCTTTAGTTAGTAGAACAAACAATGGTGTTGCAATCTTACTAAAGTCTTTAATGAACCTCCTATGATAGCCTGCGTGGCCTAGGAAGCCTCTAACATCTCTCTTCCTTTGTGAAACAGGTAATGTAGAAATGATCTCTATTTTATGTGGGTCAACTTGAATCCCTTCATTGGCTATGAAATTCCCTAGAACAATTCCCTAAGACATCATCATAAAGTACTTTTCATTACTTAGGGACAAGCTATGTTCTTTACATCTTTTCAAAACCTTTTCCAAATTGGTAAAGGATTCTTCATAAGTTTCCCTATCTGTGGTGAATTCATCCATATATATCTCCATAGAGTCATGAGCATAATTAGAGAAGATGCTATGCACTACCCTCTATAAAGTAGTTGGGACATTGCATAACCCAAAGGGTAGGAAAAAGTAGGCATAAGTACCCCAAGGGAATGTGAATGTTGTTTTGTCCTAATCCTCTAGAGCAATCTTTATTCGACTATAGCCACTAAAACCATCTAGGAATGAAAACTACTTCTTCCCTGCTAAAGAGTCAAGCACTTGATCAATGAAGGGTAATGGAAAATGATCTTTCCTAGTGGCTATGTTCAACTCTCTATAATCTACATATACCCTCCATTTTGCACCTTTCTTAGGGACAATAACTAAGGGTGATACACATTCACTGTTAGATATAGGATAAATGAAGCCTGCATCAAGTAGTTTTTGGAGTTCACCTTTAACTATTTCTCTCAAAGCAGGGTTCATTCATTGTTGAGGCTGTCTAATGGGCCTAAAACCGTCATTTATATAGATCATGTGCATACACAAGTTAAGATCTATACCCTACATGTCATGGTAGTCCCATGCAAAGGTTGTTGCATGTGCCTCCAGCACAGTATTCAGGGAATTTTGTTGTTCATTTAGTGCATTATTTATGTTTAACATTTTTCTTAGTAGAATTTCTAATGTTTTAGATGATGCTTGCACAAATGAGAGATCAAGTCTAGGAATGTTTGGTATACACTATTGTGGAAATAAGGAATGGAAAATGTGAGATATTTCCTCTGATGAATTGGTAGGTATAACATTTTGCAAAGGATCTTGTAGGCATGAAAGATAGTCCTATTGCTATGGATTCCTACTATAGTCATTTTGTATTATGTGAGCAATCAGATCATCTTCATTTTGATAATCCAACAAAGGGCTATGTTCTATTGTCATTAAATTCTGTAGGGAATAGTGGCCATCCTCATCCAAGGTGGGCCATATGGTTTGCTCAAGATCAACATAAGGTTGGGTTGGAGGATAGAGAACCAATTTCTTGGTTATAGTCCCATTAGATATGATCATTTTTGTTGATGGAACAAGACAACTGAGAGGGGGTAAATTAGTTGTAGAAAATTAAAACATCAAAACCCTCAACATCAATCAGATCCACATGTATTCATTAAATCATTATTTTTTTAAAGTGATTAAACATGAAATGAAGATAACATAAACTAAAACAATAACACCATACACAAGAGAACAACATATTTATATGGGAAACCCAATGAGGGAAAAACCACGGTGAGGATTAGCTCACAATATAAGTAATTGAAAAATAGGTACAAGGGCTCACTGCCAGAATAGGACACATTGTCTAAAAAGGCTCATTGCCACAAAAAGAACACAAGAAGATAGAAGAGAAAAGTTACATAGAACAACTTATCAATGCAACAAGGATTCCACCACAAATTCTCCAACACTTTCGCACCCTTGCATGAAATATTTCAAACACCTTCATCTCACTACCTTCAAGAATCCAACACTTTGAATTTCGCACTACTCTACTCAAATTCACATCACATACAACACTCACATTGATCACACATCTATCTTGCTTCTCTCTTGCATATCACGACAATATTACTCTTATTTATATCAACCTCAACCTTGAAAACCTTCTCCAATGTCATAAACTATCCGTTACACTTACAAATTCAAATTAGGTCAGCACCTAAACATTCTTGCAATGGATAAGAATGAAGGAAGCCCATATAAATCCTTAATTAGGACCCAAATAAATCCTAACACATCTCAACAAACTTTCACAAGCCTCGCATGTAGTGCTAACACAAGGTCAACCAATACCCATGCTAAACACCATTAACATTAAGTACATGCTTCCATAAATCAATCTAAAACTTTTGGACAACAAAATTCACTTGAAGATGATCTAGAATAATCTTTGAACCACCTGAGATCCATTAAACACTTTATCCACACTCACATCACACAAATACTTCAACTTAGAATAACTGGTAAACCTTATTCACACACTGACACATGAAATACACACTGTATTGTACCAAATCAAGTGAAACCTTGAATTTTGAAAGATAAAAACATTATAAGAAACTTCCCAAATCTGTACAACATGAAGCCAAACTATGGAGAAACGCGAAGCAAATTCATTTCTCACAGGCCACATAAAACATCATTGAAAAATTGGTTCACACACTCGTGAAAATATCTTACTCTATACAATGATCCAGAAACCCAAATTTTGAATATAGCAACCTCTAACAACCTTGAAAAACATATCAGATCCACACAGGCATAGCATCAACAAAAAATAAACGTGAAGCACATCCTGGAGCACGTTCTGAACACTTGCACAACATTATTTTCTATGTTTATCAAAATTTCTCAAAAGAACTTGGAAACCAAGTACCAGAGACATCATCTTAGCTCATTACTTCATTTCAACACATATCTAGACACTACAACAAAAAGATAGCTCCATTTAGTCACAATACTTCCTCAATATCTCAACCACACATGCACAACCTACAACAACTTGTTCTCCTCTTTTTCACAATTTTCTCAATATCCTCAACATCTTCATCATGCAAAAAAATTCCTTAACACCTAGTGGACATCAATGACAACACCACCCTATTGGATTCCTGTTGACATCAATGACAACAACTTCATACTTGCAACAGTTTCAGATCTACAATCTACAAATGCATCAGTTGTAGCCAACCATGGTCTGCCTAAAATGAGTGGATATCTTGCAAGGTTGAACTTTGGTTGCAAGATTATGAAATCAATAGGATATTCCTAGGAATCTAATGCTATAAATAAATCCTCAATGATTCCCTCAAGCTTTACTATTAACCTATGTGCCAACTATAAAATAGTAGGTGTAGGTCTAAGGTTGGCTAACTGAAGGAGTTGTATTGTTTCCTTAGTCATGACATTAATTGTTGCCCCTAAATCAATCGAGGTATTCTTGATAAGGATCCCATTAATCTTAACATCCACTGCTAGACTACCAAGGTTTGTGTATTTAGGGATAGTTATGTTCCCTAGCATAGTATCAACAAGGTTTCCTAGGACATGAACTATCTAAGGATCCTTCCTTTTTCTTCCTATTTTCTTAAGACATAGGTCTCTCACTATCTTTGTATAGGTTGGGATATCCTTGATAGATTGGATGAGGAGAATCTTGATACTCACATATTTTAGTTGACCCAATAGGTCTATCTTAGCTTGACTATGTCTTGGTATGGCTAAGCACTCAGGAAATGGAGGCTTTGGACTTGGGATAGTCTACTTTACCTAATTTGACTCAAGCTCCAGAGATGAATTGTATGGAACTCCAACTGTAGGTTCCTCATATTATATTTTATTAATTTGTGGTGATAAAGTACCAACTAGTGTTTTTCCTGACCTAAGGTGTACATCACTCACCTCTACCCCATAGGTGGGGTATTGCATAGCCTTGTTAGTATATGCCTATTGGATAGGCTTGTTATTGGGGTTAGGTGCAGGTTGGGTAGGTAATTATGGTGCTTTTGATGGCTAAGATGTTGTGTTTGTGGGATTCGACATGATATCTTATTGTTGTGGCTAAGAGGGTAGTAAAAGCTATTGGTAATTCATTTTTTGTTGTTGTCACTGTTGTTCTTTTTGTCATTGTGGTTGCCACTAATTTTGCTGCACTGGCCATTGAGGGTTATAGTTAGAACCTTGGAAAAAAAATTGTGGACATGCATTTGGTTGTTGTTGGTTCCAATTTTGTTGAGGTTTTTGCTATTGGTTTTGGGTATTTGGCCAAGGTTGAGAATTCCAAGCAAATAAATTATGATTTCCAATTGGAAAAGATGTATTGAAATTTAAAGGGTCTTGTGGCATACCTTGTCTTTGTTGCCATGGCCTTCTTTGTGCAATGTCAAATAGCTATCCATCTTCTCCTTCTAGTGGTTGAAAATTTGGTTTCTCTGATTTGCACTCTATGATACTTGCAACCCTTTTACATTTGCAGTTTACTTTCCTTTTTTTGTAATTGGGGCAATATTCAGTGAGCATTGCTTCAACCTCCTCTTGCTTCTTCTTTATATGTAAAGTGTCCAACTGAGTAGCTAAATGACTGATAATGTCCTCTTTCATGTTTTCTCTCCCCTTGATCTTCTAGTAAACGACCTTGAGTAATTTCCATAGACTCTACAAATAGCTTCAAAGCGTAACCCAGACACATCCCCTTCCCCAATAAGATTGATAGCATCCATGCATTCCTTATTGACTCCTCTTAAGAATACAAGCTTCAAAGATTCTTCAAAGAGTCTATTTTGTGGGTTTTCTTCAAGAAAAATTAAAACCTCTCTACATAATCTTCCAATGGTTATGTTGGAGCTAAAATTTCCACCTTGGCTTTCACATATATTTTTCATTCCCTCTCCATAAAACCCATTACTCTTGATTTTTTGCTATATTTGAATATTAAATATATAATTCCCCCATGTGCATAGCTCATAAAATAAAGCTTTTCATTATCACTAAGAAATAAATCCCTCCCTTAGAACACTTCCTCAGTAGCATAAGGTATGTCACCAAGACAATACCATATCGAAGAGAGTTGCACTAATTTCTCCCCGACAACCCGAAGAGCAATATATCGAGGAGACTCGGATGCATCAAAGAGAAAATTTAACATGTCTCACCAACAAGATATAGTCACAATGATACTCTATTTATATGAAATTATTTTACATTCAGGAAATAGAAAAACATCTCTCGGACATCGAGAGACTATTATAAAATAAATGGTAAATCACTGGCAAGAACAGGATGGACAAATGGAAATATCGAAGAGACATCAGTATATCAAAGGGAGAAATGAAGAAGTCTCTTCGACACTTTAAGAGAAAGTGAGAAAAAAATGTCGGAGAGACATGAATACATCGAATAAAAATTGATGAAAGTCTCTTCGACATTCTAACAATGACATATCAAAGAGACAAAGGAGTATCAGGCAGACATTATTGAAAGCCTCATCGAAATTCTGGCATAGTTACGAACATACACTATCGATGAGACTAAGGGACATCAGAGAGAGATAACTATGGGTCTCCTTGACATTTCAAAGTCACATAAAGGTTATTGAGAGAAATATCGTTGAAGGAAGGAACACAAGTATGTCGAGGAGACACAAGTTTGTCGGAAAGAAATATTCACCAGTCTCATTGACATTTTGATGTTAGGGGTTCAAAGAGGGAAGAAATTGAAATGCAACCATCGAGGAGACCTTGCAGACTCGAAGAGATAAATTCAAATGTGTCTTTGAAATTTTAAAAGATGATCAAGGACACATCAAAGAGAGAAACAAGCATCCTTGAAAATATAATTAAAGTCTCTTCAACAGTATGAAATAATGTTTCACTAGGTTGACATGATTGATGAGATTATCGAAGAGACAACTACCATTAATGTTGTAAGTTGATTAGAAAGGTGGCGAGAGCACCATTTATGAACCAAATTTGGCTCAAGCGTGCCAAATTTTGATAAATCTAACTCCTAAGAATCAGAATTACTATGAATTATGGTTAGATATTGAAAATAAAGAGTTGGATGATGGCAAGTAGTTCAGAATTCGTAGTGTTCATTCAAGTAAGTGATCTTGGCTCAGTTGAATGTGTTTTTCAAAATTATCTTAAAGTACAATACAAGTAGGGTTTAAAATGGACAAAACCCATAAGAAACCAAAAGTGAAAAGGCAGAAAATGGAGGCCAGGCCATTAAACCAAGATTTAATAGATCAGTGTCCCGGGTCTGGGCCAAAGTTGACAAGAGTAGCTCAATTAAACCCATCTTGCAAAACATTGGAAGATAGACACAAAAATCTAGGAGATGTGTGGACTCTGCATAGGGGTTATGACTTGTTTATATATCATTATAGAAAGAAATACAAACATAGGCGAGTCTCAAATCCACAAAACTTGAATCCAGGGAAGCTTGTGATGCCGAATGTCTTTGTTAATGTAGAATTGATTAAAGCATTGGCTAGAAACTACAATCCTAAAACAAGGGCTATCCACTCTCATGATGGATCATAATTTATTATTATAAGATGAGATTACATTTGTATGGTTTTTCAATTAGATACATCCCTGAAAACAAAATTGTGGATGAGAGACTTGCTAGAAGAATACCAAACTATGGATACAAGCTATAAGAGGTGGAAGTTACCTCTACATAGAACTAAAGGTCTGGGAAATCAACCTAGGAGATGTTCCAGTGATGAAAGGCCCCCATTCCCTATGGATTCATTTGAAGAGTATTACCAGTACACCTACTATTCAGCTAGCCAAGTACTAGGAATTGATGCCCTTATTGATATGACTATAGCTCCCATGGTTATGGCTACAGATATCCAAATCCAAGATGTCAGGCCCTTTGATTATGTAGAATACATGTCTGAGGTCATTAATACCTCTCTTACTGCCATTAAGAACAATAGTGATACCATCAAATTTAAGCATTATTCACTGCTTATACACATGATATTATATGAAGGGCATGCAATGGGAATATGGGGAAAAGAGTTGAGAATCAAAGATTTGGATAACAATGAGAATTATAGACTAGTGCAGATGTGGATGTCCATATGGGACAATAGATGTGGGGCATCCCACTATTTTTATTTTGAAGAATATTTTCTCAAACCCTTATATAAGCTACTTGGCCACAGGAGTGATTATAATTTGTCCCCGGAAGTATAGAAATTCCTCAGACTAAAAGAGAAGGATTCTAAAGGAAAAGTGAGCCACAATTGGGGGAACTGGTGTACATTTGAAGATTTATCATAATCAAAGTGTAAGGATTTGAGGCAACCCCATATTTACTGCCTAAAGTTGTGCCAGATAGAGTTGTATACCTTGAGATTGTAAGAAAATTGTCCTATTCAACCTTCATGCACCTAAAAAGCTATGGGAGATAAAAATTTATGCCTTCTACTCTGTGCTTTGGTGACTTTACCATCATTGCTGATACATGATATGAATCAATCAGCAAAAAAATAGATTATTATGGCTTGCCATTGGGGAATAAGAGGGAAAAATTTGATCCTGAACATTTTATTTATGATGCCAAAATTTCACAAAGACTGAAGGGATATGAACATGAATTCCATGTGGATGATGTTATTAGGAACTATGATGAGAATCAAGTGATAATGAGGAAGGATTCCTACAATAGAATTGTTATGGACGAGGCCTAGAGAAGAAACAATAATCCATCATATGTAGAAGCTTTTCATGAAATTCAAGATCCTATTGAAAGAATTGAGGAATTAATTTTACATGAAGAAGAAATGATAAAAGATGTACCCCTCATAGCTTTTGAAAGGAGAAGAAATACTGGTTCTAGGAGACAAGCTGAGAATGTAGCACCCCTAAGTCATTTATCACCTCAGCCTACTCCAGAGGTGAGCTTCTCAGTTGACACTCCTATCATAATCGAAGATGACATTGAGGAGGAGAAGGAGGTCACACAAATCAACATTCATGTTGTTCCCCAATATGAAATGCCACCAGAGAGGAATGTGATCACATTTAAAGCTTCTAATGAGTTATCTGATGATGTGAGACATCATGCCAACCAAGAATTCATTGCAAATGACACATTTGTTCAAACTTCTGAATTCAAGGCTTTCATTTATGAGTATAAAGGAAGAGTAATAAAGGAAAGGAAAAAAGAAATCAACCTTGAGAAAGAGGCAAATGCCTTAAAGGAGCTTCAACATGAGGTCGATGAAGAGATGAACAATATGACTCCTAAGAGAGGAAGAACACGATTACAACAAGTTGAGGTCATGCTTATTCTAGGGGTGATATCATCTCAACCATTGTGTTTGATAGCTTTCTAAAAAGGAAAAATAAGGCCTTGCAATTAATAGATGAAGCCAGTGATAAGGTATATATTGTATTAGGGTGTAACCCTGATAATACTACTTTACAGATGTGGGAACTTTACCCACCAAGTAAGAGGCCTTCCCTTATCAGTAATCATGATCAAATTTTTGGACACCTTCTGGTACAAAGAATAGGGGATACATACCCTATGGAAACCACTAATCTGAATGTAAACATAGCCAAGTTTACCAAGGCTCAAATTCAAATTTTGGTTAGAGATAATAAGGGACTAATGGAAGAGAATGAGAGGTTAAAATAGGAGGTGACCAATTACAAGGATAGATTGCCTTCCTCCTCAGGGCTTTACTCACCATTGATTGAACACGAAAGAAAGGTGCTCGAAGCAATGTCTGAGACCACCTATTGGAAGCACAACTATGAAAAGGCCCAGAAGGGACAAGAAGAGTTGAAGAAAAAACTAAAAACCACCACCTTTGAAATGGCATCAAAATTAGTTTGTAAGATATATGATGATATGTTTAGGAATGCTGACAAGGTTTGGGTCATCCATGACAAAATGTATGCAACTTTTTTAGAACATAATAGATTGTATGACAGAATGAAGGAAGTGGAACCCCACATAAAAGCAAAGAAAGGTGATAACAGAAATGTGCTTCAAGAATATCAAGAGATTATGTATGCACATGCTAGCTTTCATAACATCCTAACACAAGAATTGAGTGACTTTAGTTAGTCACTAAGCATGGCTCTACCAAATTTATTCGAGGAAAACATATTTAAAAGAGCAGGATGCATGGAAGGATGAGATTGCTCAATATCTTCCAGTAGCTCTTGATGACATTAATGATGAAGATAAGGTACTCAATAAGACACATGTGCAAATTGGAAGAATCTTTTAACTTGAATATGCAATGAAATATATTATACATAATGTAGACATTCATGCCAAGAGTGGGTATATCGAACATCTATCGAAGATCAACTTATTCATTACACGGGCTAAGTAAAAAGGGGTAACAAGGTGTCAAAGCTTGGTGGTTGTGGGTACATTATCATGGTGCATGAGCCTTGAACAAGTCTTTGGTGATTATGGGCACTTGTTGGAGATTAACGAATCATGGTGCATCCACCAACAAACTTTTGAAGTTTTTTATGTTTATGTTAATCAAGTTTTAGTTAAGAAACGATGTAACCTTTTGTGAATGGGACGGTAGCTTGTTGCTTCCCATATGAATAGGGAAACCAAGGCCCAATTTTGGAGATCATCATCATATCATTATCATAATCACCAGTAGTAGCAGATAGGTTACATATTCCATCCATCCATTTCCACATTTCAAAAACTTTTGTTATTAATGTACATCTTTTGAAGCAAGTATAATGGAGAAGACTATTTATATTTGGTGATTTACTTCTGGTGTTCAATTGTTGTGTTAATTTTCATTCTTATATGTTGCTATGCTATCTCCAAATTGGTTCTCTTAATTTATTCAAATTCATATAACTTGTCAGGACACATTTGTTGTTGTTGTTGTATGGTTGCTTTGATTGGTTTTTGGTTGGTGTGAATTAAAATCCTTTCAAATAATTTACTTTAATTGGTTCCTGCCAAGGATTAAAGTCCTCTTGAAGTGGTTGTTCTGATTGGTTTCCCTAAAACTGAGAATTAAAAATCCTTTCATGCTTTCACAATAATTTAGGGGGATAACACTAGGATTTATAAATAAGAGTACAGTAACTGACTAACCGACACATTTGTACAAGGTGCAAACATTTAGAATTTCCCAACAATTAGAGTTAAGTTGTGGAATAGATCTACCCATCTTACATAAATGTCTCCATCACCATCATCCACCCATTGACTCCATCCACCCAATAGATTAGGCATTGGTCAAGTTTAGAATACAAATTCAACTCACACTCTTGATTATTCAAATACTTTCAATAGGAAATAGTTGGTAAGCTTTGCCTCTACTTCACACCTGCATGCCATAGTGAGTAGATTTCCCACATTAAATATCACATTCAAAACTTTCAAATTTTCCTTGTCATTTAGGTACACCCACCTAGGTCTAGAAGAGCCTAAAGAGTAGGGGGTGATCAACCATATTTTCCCCGTTCGTTAGCCAAAAACGTATTAAGAGATTGACGCCCTCTTATGGTCTAAAAAACTGTATTTTTGAGACCTAACAGATTGAGGACTCTGCTAGGGACATTCAATAAAGTGTATGGTTCTAGCCTATCCATTTATAGAGTCAATAAAGTCTCAAAACTAAACTATTACATTAAACATCAAGAGACTCCACTAGGAACAAATCTAAAGGGATCATAAACTTTTCTCACTTTTCACAAAAGTGAGTGGCGACTCTGTCAAAAGTTTACAGGAGCGGATGTATGTATGATTGAGAAGTTAAAGTACACATCAAGGAGAGCAAACCCTAGAGGTCAAAGCATCAAAGCATCCTATGTAATGAATGGAAGGAGATGTTTGCGTAAAGAAAGTCTAAAGAAGAATGACAATAAATGGACAGATAAAGGTGACTCTTTCTTCAAAAAACCAATAGTGCTAAAAACAAGATAGAGTCTAAACAACCGGACACTACATTCAATAACCAGGAGAATGTCCCAGAACAACCTCCTACATTGCACAATAGTTTTTATCCATTGCATGGATCAAAATACCACAATGATGACTGATACAGGGATCCCTGTACCCCACTAGAACAAAAAAACATTGGTCATCCTATTTTTCACTGGAAGGAAGACCCTCAGAAGATGAAGGAGTTCTACACTTGATTTGAGGAAGAACAAATTCAAAAACAAAAGGAGTATGACCACATGATGTCATTACAGCAAGAAGAAGAAAACCAATATGGATCCATGGATCCCTCTCCCCTTGTTGAGAATTATGATGAAATGACCACTCAAGAATTGGAAGAATATGTGGAAAAATAGAGAGAGGACCTTAGGAGGAGATAACAGTTGATAAAGGAGAGTTAGGAGTTGAGTCAACATATGTCTCAATTGAATTCCAATACATTAAAACCACCAAAATATGTCCTTCCCCATAAGAAGTGAGGTAACATCAATCCACAGGGGGTCATCTCAGAATGCAAGTGCTTCGGGTACTTTAAAGGCACCTTACAATATAGCTAGTAACCCAAAACAACATGCCCAACATAATGTGCCACCCCAAAATTCCCAACCACAAAAAACTGGCAACATTCCACAGTCTTACCCACCACCAGGACAACAACATGTTCCACACCATCAACATGATGTGCCACAACAAAACATATATTCTCAACAGAACTTCCAACAAAATGTACACCAACCTCAACATGGGTTCCAATATTACCCCAATCCTCCCCCTCAAAATCCTTAACCACAAAATCCTATAAGTATGAGTAGACAATTTGACTTGACAGGATATCAACTATACCCATATCCTATTGATAGCAACTTGAGAAATACTGACCCCAAATTCACAGGGAACAGTGCAATTACAACAGAGGAACACATAATGAGATGCAATGCTTTCATGCAATATTTGGGCATGGAACAAGAGGAGGTCCTTATGAGGTTGTTCATGATGTCCTTAACTGAAGAAGCAAGGGATTGGTTCAATAGCCTACCAGATGCCTCAATTACCTTTGCATCTGACTTCAAAAATCAATTCCTAGAACAATATAGAAATCAATTTGCCCCTGAATTTTCCTTGCATGAGTTAATAAGCATCCAAAAGCATCAGAATGAATCAATTTTTGACTTTAATAAAAGGTTATCCAAGATTAACAATAAGATACCACATGGATCTAAACTAGTTGACTCAGCAACTTTGAGCATCTATTTGAGGGCCTTTGATCCTAAAACAGGCTACGAGCTTAGGAATAGGTGTCCTAGTAGTTTCGCAGAAGCAAAAAGAGTTGCCATAACCATTGAAAACAATAGAAAAGTTGCTGGCATAATTGGTAAAAGAGAACATTAGGGTCCCACAAAACCCTAACAATCACCAAAACAGGCAAGAGATCCATTACAAGAATGAAAGGCCAAGATTGCATGACATTCCCTATAATACCACTTGGAAGGATGGGCGACCAGTGGATAAACCAAATTGGAAAGAGACTCTTGATCCCTTGAAGAAACATGGAGCACATGTAGTGGATAATGCTTTGTGGTGTGCACCTTGTCATAGACCCCATGCTCTTGAACATTGTGCAATGGCTCAGGATTTCCAGGAAGATGAATAATCACAAGAACAAGATAGAGATGGTCACACTGTGAACATGTTAAGATGGGGATCCCATCAGACCAATGAGGGATAGTCATCTTCAGGGGAAGGATACGAATATGATGTCAGCAATAAAAAATACAACGTAAATATGGAGCAAGAAGTATTCTATGATCAGGAAGAAGATACACAAGAAGCAGCCTATCCATACAATGCAACTCCACAATTTTAGTTGAGAACACCAACAGAAGAAGAGAAGAAGGCCATCATGGAAAAAGCTATGGTTGAAGCAAAAATAAAATATAACCTAAGAAGTAGACCTGCAGATGTAGAACAAGGGACACCTAGAGGCATGTTTATTAAAGAAAAAAAGAACAAGGAGAATGTCTCATCTAATCAAAAGAAGGGTGAATAAAATATGCCTCAAAATATTGTGCAAAAGGGGGTTGCAAATGTTGAGACTGAAAAAATAGAAAATAAAAAATTTCAAACTGAAGTAAAGAGGGCTACTAAAATAGAGAAATTTGAACAAGGGATGACTGCCCCTACATTTTGCATTGCCTAAGCACTAACTCAAATGAAGATGATAGTGCCTTTGATGGAGTTGATGAAGATTGATGAGTACAGAGACACAACTCTCAAATTAAATACCAACACATCTCACAAGCAACAGGGTCAAAGCAAGGAGGTCAATGTTGTTGAGCAGGAAGCTAAAAAGACACCAGAGGTCTATTTGGGAGATACCCTTACAAAAAACCCCTCTCAGGTGGATCCATTTTATACCACATTGGTGATCAACAACAAATTGGTAAAGAATTACATGATTGACTCAGGGGTGGCAATCAATATCATGCCTCTGGTTGTCATGAAGGAATTAGGTTTGTGGGTGAATACTACCTATGGGTAGTGTTATGCCATGGATAATAGACCAGTCCCTATAGTTGGAGTAATATGGGATGTAGAATTGAAATTGGTATCATACCTTGAAGCAACATATAGGACAAATATCACTGTGGTGGGCACTCCCCCTTACTATGGAATGTTATTATCTAGACAATGGACTGCAGCCATGGGTGGAAATGTCCAGTTGGATTTGTCTTATGCCACAATACCTGTGAAAGGAAGGGAAGTCAAGTTATACAGGGAACCTAGATTAGAACATGCCATTGAACTCTTTGACCCTAATCAAATGAACTACTTTTGTGATGTAGAGCTTGGAAGTTTTAGAATTGAACACTCAAACCCTAATTTGTTGAACACGGATATGATTGCTAGAGGTGTTTCTCAAAATGAACATGGCATATGGTAGATGTATTTTGATGGAGCCTACAGTACAAACAAGGGAATGGAGCTGGAATTGTTTTCATTTCACTAGATGGCACAACACTTAAGTACTCGGTTTTGCTAACATTTGGATGCACCAATAACATAGCAAAATATGAGGCATTGTTGTTAGGTCTAAATATTTCCACAAGGCATGGAGTCAAAGTGTTAACTATGTTTGGAGATTCAGAACTGGTTGTCTCACAAGGTCAAAGTACTCTACAAAACATAATATATTGAAGCAATATAGAAATTTAGTGTGGGATACTATATAACTCTTTGATGCCTTCTCGATTGAGTGGGCGGATAGATCAAAAAACTTGATGGCTGATTTCTTAGCAAATGTTTCCTTGAAAAGAGATGACATAACTCTGGTAGGTATCTCACAAGTAGAATTCAAGACTAGGTCTGCAATTCCTAACAATATTTACAGTTGGAAGGTCTTTAGTGATGACATAGATCTAATCAAGTTCTTACACTGCATTGATCAGTATGAGGCCCAAGAGATCGATTTCAATGCATTTGTTGAAGAGGTAGATGGTGAAAAATTGTATTTGGCCAAGAGGTAGTGCAACTTAAAACAAATAAGATTCCTAAAGGATTAGTGGAATTAGAAAGGGTGTTTGATGGGAATGACCAAGCAATTATGAAGCAAACGCCAGTAAGAAGGGAGGATATTGAGGAAATCAATCTTGGGACTAAATTGGCTCTGAAAAGGGTGTACATTGGGAAGAAGATAAGCCCTACAATCATAAAGATGTTGATCACACTGTTGAGGAAGTACAAGCATGTTTTTGCATGGTCATATGATGACCTTAAGGCATATAGAGAAGATTTATTTCAACATGAAATCCCACTAAATCTTGATGCAAAACCCTTTAGACAAAAACAAAGACCGATAAATCTTACTCTGGAACCCAAGATGCATGAAGAACTTATGAAGCTTAGAGAAGGAGGTATTATTAAGCCCATCAGACACTCTACTTGGGTCTCCAACTTGGTGCTTGTCATGAAGAAGAATGAAGACATAAGGTTGTGTGTAGATTTTCAAATTTTGAATGTCTCCTCCCTTAAAGATAATTACCCTCTCCCAAACATGGAAGCTATGCTACAAAGGGTAATAGGACGTGAATTATTGTCCATGATGGATGGTTTTTCGGGATACAACTACAAGAATATGTTTACCACACCTTGGGGCACATACATATATGTAAGGATGCCATTTAGCCTTAAAAATGCTAGGGCCACCTTTCAAAGAGCTATGGATGTTACCTTTGTTGATCTGATTAATGCCATAATGGTGGTGTATCAAGATGACCTCACAACATATTCCAAGAAAGCAGAAGACCATATTGGACATCTTGAGAAAATCTTCATCAAAGCCCTAGAGTATGGTATCTCCTTGAACCCTAAGAAGTATCATTTTGTTGTAACTGAGGGAAAGTTATTAGACCACATAGTTTCCAAAGATGGAGTCAAAATTGATCTAGAGACGGTAGAGGATATAGACAAGATTCCTATTCCAAAGACAGTAAAAGCTATTCAATCTTTCTTTGGACAAATAAACTTTTTAAGGATATTCATATCAAACTTTTACAATATTGTCAAACCTATTTCAAAGATGTTGAAGAAAGGGGCCAAGATTGATTGGAAAACAAAAGCATTTGATGCATTTATATCTATAAAAAGAGCAATCAAGGAAGCCCTAGTGTTAAAATCCCCTAATTTCAATAAATTGTTTCAGATCTTTTCATTTGCATCATACCACACCATTGCAACAGTGATGTTATAGAAGAATGATGAAGGGTATGAGCAACCAATATCATTCTTCAGCAAATCTCTTCAAGGAGAAAAGCTAAAGTATGAGATTACAAAGAAGTAGGTGTATGCACTTGTCAAAGCTATGAAAGCTTCCAGACCTTATTTGGTAGGTGCTAAAGTGATTGCATATGTTCCTAATGTTGTAGTAAAGGATGTATTTGTGCAAACCGAAGTCACAGGGAGAAGGTGTAGATGGATTAATAGAATTCAAGAGTTCAATATTGAAATCCAAATCACCAAATTAGTAAGAGGACAAGGGCTGGCTAAGCTCATGGCTGAATCTAACCTTGAATCATCTCAAATATATAACACAGGGGAAGAAGAAAATATGTTCTCCAATATTGAGCACACTTCATGGTATAATGTACTATCTCAAAAACCAGAATTGTCCTAAAGATTTGAGTGAAAATCAGAAAAGAACCTTAAAATTGCATGCCTCAAAATATGTCTTCATGGACAGAGACTTGTACTGGAAGAACAAAGATGGAGTATTGTTGTTATGCCTAGATGAATCACAAGCAAAGCATGTATTAAAGGAGTTGCATGAAGGATTCTGTGGAGGACATTTTTTAGCCAATACTACTGCGCATAAGGTCTTAAGAGCTGGATACTACCAGCTCAGGGTTTTCAATGACTCTTTTACTTATGTACGAAAGTGTGAGGCCTATCAAATTGTTTTTGGAAAAATGAAATACCAAGGAGCACTGCCACTCAGACCAATGCAAGTTGAAGCTCCATTTCATCAATGGGGAATTGACTTCATTGGAGAAATACTAGAGAAATCTAGTGGAGGACACAAGTGGATACTAGTGGCAACTGACTACTTTACAAAATGGATAGAAGCCATCCCTACAAAGAAAGCCACTAGTAAGGTTGTGATAAATTTTCTAATGGAGAACATCATCACAAGGTTTGGGACACTTGTAAGGATAATCACAGACAATGGTATGTGCTTTAGATTAGAAGAGTTCAAAAAATTCTATGAAACATATGGCATAAAAATTTCATATGCATCTCAATATCATCCACAAGCAAACGAGCAAGCTAAATAAAGCAAAAATAGTATCCTAAAAATCATTAAGAGGATGTTGGACAAGAACAAAAAAGCTTGGGATTCCAAATTAAGGATGGAAGTCTGGGTGGATAGAATCACATTGAAGAAATCAATTGGTAAATCACCTTTTGAACTGGTCAATGGGACACAAGCAAGAATTCCTATGCAAAACCTTTTACCAGTATATAATTTCATGCTCCAAGAAGACTTGGAAATCCCTAAACCTATGGAAGATAGAATGGAACAGTTGGAAAAATTAGATGAAATCAGAAGCTTGGCCCAGGAGCATAACACAAAAATGTAGTCACAGTTGAAGTACTTGTTTGACAAAAGGGTGAAAGAAAGAAAGTTTGAGGTGAATGACATGGTCCTATTATAGAATGTTAGGTGTCAAGATAAAGGTAAAGATGTGAAGTTTGAAGCTCTTTGTATAGGTCCATTTGTTGTTATAGGCAAAGGTGGTGATGATTCTTACTATCTTCAAAATATGTTAGGAGAAGATTAGGAATTTCCAATGCATGCACAATTCCTGAAGTGCTTCTTTTCTTAAAATCTAATATTCCATGCATGGTAGTTTTAGGATCCCATCCCCCCCATCCCATTTAATCACGTTCACCCATGTTTTGCATCCTAGAGATCATTTTTGGATTCTTGCAACAACCTCACGTTCATTCTTCCCCAGTCGGAGCCATTGATGAAGCTAAAATTTCCACCTTGGCTTTCACATATCTTTTTCATTCAACCCTCTCCATCATAAAACCCATTACTCTTGATTTTTTGTTGTATTTGAATATTAAATATAGAATTCCTCCATGTGCATAGCTCATAAAATAAATCCTTTCATTATCACTGAGAAATAAATCCCTCCCTTAGAACACTTTCTTGACAACATAAGGTATGTTGCCAAGATAGTACCATATCGAAGAGAGTTGCGCCAATGTCTCCCCGAAAACCCAAAGAGCAATATATCAAGGAGACTTGGATGCATCAAAGTTAAAATTTAACATGTCTTACCGCAAGATACAGTCACAATGATACTCTAATAATATGAAATTATTTTACATTCGAGAAACAAAAAAACATCTCTTGGACACTGAGAGACTATTATAAAATAAATGGTAAATCGCTAGAAGGAACAGGATGGAAAAATGGAAATATCGAAGAAACATCAATATATCGAAGGGAGAAATGAAGAAGTCTCTTCGACACTTTAAGAGCAATCAAAAATAAAATGTCAAAGAGACATGAAGATATCAAATAGACATTGATGAAAGTCTCTTCGACATTCTAACAATGACATATCGAAGAGACAAAGGAGTATCGGGCAAACATTATTGAAAGTCTCATCGACATTCTAGTGCAGTTACAAACATACATTATCAATGAGACTAAGGGACATCAGAGAGAGATAACCACAGGTCTCCTTGACATTTCAAAGTCACATAAAGGTTATTGAGAGAAATACTGTTGAAGGAACATGGGTATGTTGAGGAGACATAAGTTTTTCAGAGAGAAATATTCACCAGTCACATCATTATTATGATGCCAGGGGTTCAAAGAGGGAAGAACTTGAAATGCAATCATTGAGGAGACCTTGCAAGATCGAAAAGAAAAATTCATGTCTCTTCGACATTTTAAAAGATGATTAGGGACACATCGAAGAGAGAAAGGAGAATCCTTGACAATATAATTAAAGTCTCTTCGACGGTATAAAATAATGTTTCACTAGGTTGACATGATTGATGAGATTATCAAAGATACAACTGCCATTAATGTTGCAAGTTGATGAGAAAGGTGGCGTGAGTGTCATTTATGAACTAGAGCTGGCTCAAGCATGCCAAATTTTGATAAATCTAACTTCTCAGAAATCATAATTACTATGAATTATGGTTGGATATAAGAAGACAGAGTTGGACAACAAGAAGCAGCTCATAAGTCACAACGTTCATTCAAGTAAGTGCTCTTGGCTCAATTGAACATTTTTTTCAAAATTATCTTGAAGTACAGTACAAGTAGGGTTTAAAATGAACAAAACCCCTAAGAAACCAAAAGTGAAAAGGCAGAAAATGGAGGCCAAGCCATTAAACCAAGATTTAATAGATCAGTGTGTCAAGTCTAGGCCAAAGTCGAGAAGACCAACTCAATTAAACCCACTTGAGAAACATTAGAAGATAGACAAAAATCTAGGAGATGTGTGGACTCCGCATAGGGGTTATGACTTGTTTATATATCATTATAGAAAGAAATACAGACATAGGCCAGTCTCAAATCTATGGAACTTGAATCTAGGGAAGCTTGTGATGCCTAATGTCTTTGTTAATGTAGAATTGATTAAAGCACTAGCTAGAAACTACAATCCTAAAACAAGGGCAATCCACTCTCACGATGGATCACAATTTATTATTATAACATAGGATTTACATTTGTATGTTTTTCTAATTAGATACATCCCTAAAAACAAAATTGTGGATGAGAGACTAGATGAGAGACTTGCTAGAAGAATATCGGACTATGGATACAAGTTATAAGAGGAAGTTACCTCTACACAAAGTTAAAGGTCTAGGAAATCAACCTAGGAGATTTTCCAGTGATGAAAGGCCCCCATTCCCTGTGGATTCATTTGAAGAGTATTACCATTACACCTACTATTCAGTCAGCCAAGTACTAGGAATTGATGCCCCTACTGATATGACTATAGCTCCCATGGTTCTAGCTACGGATATCCAAAGCCAAGATGCCAGGCCCTATGATTATGCAAAATACCTATCTGAGGTCATTAACACCTCTCTTATTGCCATTAAGAATGATAGTGGTGCCATCAACTTTAAGCATTATTCACTACTTATGCACATGATATTATATGAAGGGAAAGCAATGGGAATATGGGGAGAAGAGTTGAGAATCAAATATTTGGATAATGATGAGAATTATAGACTAGTGCAGATGTGGATGTCCATATGGGGCAGTAGATGTGGGAGATCCCACTATTAGTATTTTGAAGAATATTTTGTCAAACCCTTGTATAAGTTACTTGGCCACATGTGTGATTATAATTTGTCGTCGGAAGTACAGAAATTCCTCAGACCAAAAGAGAAGGATTCTAAAGGAAAAGTGAACCACAATTGGGGGGACTGATATGCATTTGAAGATTGTATTGTAATCAAAGTGTAAGGATTTGAGGTAGCCCCATATTTACTGCCTAAAATTGTGCCAGATAGAGTTGCATACCTTGAGATTGTAAGGCAATTGGCCTATTTATGATGCCAAAATTTCACCAAGACTGAAGGGATATGAACATGAATTCCATGTGGATGATGATATTAGGAACTATGATGAGAATCAAGTGATAATGAGGAAGGATTCCTACAATAGAATTGTTATGGCCGAGGCCTAAAGAAGAAACAATAATCCATCATATGTAGAAGCTTTTCATGAAATTCAAGATCCTATTGAAAGAATTGAAGAATTAATTTTACATGAAGAAGAAATGATAAAATATGTACCCCTCATAACTTTTGAAAGGAGAAGAAATACTGGTTCTAGGAGACAAGCTGAGAATGTAGCATCCCTAAGTCATTTGTCACCTCAACCTACTCTAGAGGTGAGCTTCTCAGCTGACACTCCTATCATAATCGAAGATGACATTAAGGAGGAGAAGGAGGTCACACAAATCAACATTCATGTTGTTCCCCAGTATGAAATGCCACCAGAGAGAAATGTGATCACATTTGAAGCTTCTAATGAGTTATCTGATGATGTGAGACATCGTGCCAACCAAGAATTCATTGCAAATGACACATTTTTTCAAACTTCTGAATTTAAGGCTTTCATTTATGAGTATAAAGGAAGAGTAATAAAGGAAAGGAAAAAAGAAATCAACCTTGAGAAAGAGGTAGATGCCTTAAAGGAGCTTCAACATGAGGTCAATGAAGAGATGAACAATATGACTCCTGAAAGAGGAAGAGCACTATTACAAGAATCTGGGTTCATGCTTCTTCCAAGGTGGGATATCAACTCAGCCATTGTGTTTGACAGCTTTCTGAAAAGGAAAAATAAGGCCTTGCAATTAACAAATGAAGATAGTGATAAGGTATATACTGGATCAGGGTATAACCCTAATCATACTACTTTATAGATGTGGGCACTTTACCCATGAGGTAAGAGGCCTTCTCTTATCATTAATCATGATTATATTTTTGGACACCTTCTAGTACAAAGAATAGGGGATACAGACCCTATGGAAACCACTAATCTAAATGTAAACGTAGCCAAGTTTTCCAAGGCTCAAATTCAAAAATTGGTTAGAGATAATAAGGTACTAATGGAAGAGAATGGGAGGTTAAAATAGGAGGTGACTAGTTATAGGGATAGATTTCCTTCCTCCTCAGGGCTTTACTCACCATTGATTGAACATGAAAGAAAGGTGCTCGAAGCAATGTCTGAGACCACCTATTGGAAGCACAAATATGAAAAGGCCTAGAAGGGACAAGAAGAGTTGAAGAAAAAATTGAGAACCACCACCTTTGAAATGGCATCAGAACTAGTTTGTAAGATATTTGATGATATGTTTAGGCATGCTGACAAGGTCTGGGTCATCCATGACAAAACATATGTAGCTTTGTTAGAACATAATAGATTGTATGACAGAATGAAGGAAGTGGAACCCCACATAAAAGCAAAGAAAGGTGATAACAAAAACGTGCTTCAAGAATATCAAGAGCTTATGAATGCAAATGCCAACTTTCATAACATCCTAACACAAGAATTGAGCGACTTCAGTCAGTCACTAAGCATGGCTCTACCAAATTTCTTCCTGGAAACAAATTTAAAAGACCAGGATGCATGGAAGGATGAGATTTCTCAGTATCTTCTAGTAGCTCTTAATAACATTAGCGATGAAGATAAGGTACTCGAGAAGACACGTGCAAATTGGAAGAATCTTTGAACTTGAATATGAAATGAAAGATATTATATATAATGCAGACATTCATGCCAAGAGTGGATATATCGAACATATGTTGAAGATAAACTTGTTCATTGCATGAGCTAAGTAAAAAGGATTAACAAGGTTTGAAATTTTGGTGGTTGCAGGTGCATTATCATGATGCATGAGCCTTGAACAAGTCTTTGGAGATCACTTGAGCTTGCTAGAGATTAATGGATTGTGGTGCATCAACCAACAAAATTTTGATTTTTTTATGTTTATGTTAATCAATTTTTAGTTAAGAAACAGTGTAACCTTTTTTGAATGGGCATGTAGCTTGTTGCTTCCCATATGAATAGGGAAACCAAGGCCCAATTTTAGAGATCATCATAATATCATTATCATAATCACTAGTAGTAGCAGATAGGTTACATATTCCATACATCCATTTCCACATTTCAGAAACTTTTGTTATTAATGTACATCTTTTGAAGCAAGTATAATGGAGAAGACTATTTATATTCAGTGATTTACTTCTGGTGTTCAACTATTGTGTTAATTTTCATGCTTATATGTTGATGTGTTGACTCCAAAGTGGTTCTCTTAAGTTATTCAAATTCATATAATTTGTTAGGACACATTTATTGTTGCTTTGATTGGTTTCTAGTCTGCGTGTATTAAAATCCTTTCAAATAATTTACTTTAATTGGTTTTTTCCAAGGATGAAAATCCTCTTAAAGTGGTTGTTCTGATTGGTTTCCCTCAAACCAAGAATTAAAAATCCTTTCATGCTTTCACAATAATTTATGGGGATAACACTGGGATTTATAAAGAAGAGTACAATAACTAGCTAACTTGGACGTTTGTACAAGGTGCAAACATTTAGAAATGCCCAACAGTTAGAGTTAAGCTGAGGAATAGATCTACCCATCTTACATATCTGTCTCCATCACCATCATCCACCCATTGACTCCATCCACCCAATAGATTGGGCATTGGTCAACTTTAGAATACAAATTCAACTCACACTCTTGATTATTCAAACACTTTCAGTAGGAACTAGTTAGTAAGCTTTGCATCTACTTCACACCTATGTGCCATAGTGAGTAGATTGCCCACATTAAAGATTGCATTCAAAACTTTCAAATTTTCCTTGTCATTCAAGTACACCTACATAGGTCTAGAAGAGCCTAAAGCGCAGGGGGTGATCAACCATATTTGCCATGTTCGTTAGCCAAAAAACATATTAAGAGATTGGCACCCTCTTATGGTCTAAAAACCTGCATTTTTGAGACCTAACAGGTTCATCCTCCTTCTGAGACATCCTGAATATATCATCTCTTCTTCTATCCACTCCTCATCAATAATCTTAGTACTCCAAAAAAATTGTTTTTGTGGTCTCCCAATCTGGAACATCATCTCTACCTAGTCCCATAAACCATCTCAAGGCAACATCCTTCAAGGTGGCAAGAAATAGCTTGAGCATATGGGCATCAGTTATGTAGTCATAGCTCCCACATAGGACTTCAAACTCAAATAAGAATGCATATGGGTCCTCAATCACCGAACCATAGAAGACTGGGAGGGCTGAAGGTGGTATATTCTATAGAACAGTAGCCCTCTCTTGGTTGATGATTGGGAACTCAAAGGTGACATGTTTAGGTGGATCATCCACTGTTGCATCACCCATGGTTCGGTATGTCCCCTTTGTGGATGTAGTAGATATTGGTGAAATGGAAGATTCTTCTTCTGTAGTACCCTCGCTCTAATGAATGTAGTCACTAATATCTTTTCTAGCTTGTTGGCTTGTTGAGGGGAGGAACCTTCCCAATGTGTCTCTCTTCCTTCGCATACAATAGGTAGAACTTTGTATAGCAAACGAATCCTACACAATGTTAGTAGAATGTTCTAGTTTTTTATAAGATTAAACCTAATAGTCCTAATACTGAAAACAAATTCTAAACTAGGAAATCTTGAAAATGAAAGAAGCTAATCTTTAAAAGTAGCACCATCCCCGACAATGGCACCAAAAATGTAGAGTCCATTCTAATATCTAATAAACTTATTGGAAATCACACAATTCAAGGGAAAACTTGATTGAATAGTCCACTTGACATTGAAAAGACTTTCATTAAATTATTGACTAGGGCTAGTAGGCTTGTGAAGGTACTAGCACTATATGTGCTTTCGAAGACCTGAAATTACCTAAACTATCATAGTGAAGGTATTATACTTAATAGAAAATAAAAAAAATGCATAATAGTGAAAGAAGTAAAGTTGGTGCTTTGGCTATGGGTACCTACAACATAGTCTGTGATTGAACTATTGTTAATAGGTAAAATGTTGAAATTTACTAGAAGCTTATAAGTACATCTATTCTACAGTCCAGAGTACCATTAATTGAATAAATACAATCATGAACAATAATTATTGATAACTTTGATATGAGAATCTATCTTAACTTATTATGCAATTATGAAGTAACTACTTAAAAGAAATAAAAACTATAAATGTAGTGAAGGAAAATACCTTGAGTGGCCCTTGCTTAGGTGGTTGTCTTCACTGAACTAAACCAAATCTAAATCCTCATATTCAATTTTAATCATATCAACTCAAGATCATTTATTACACATTCCAAAATATCACATGAAATCTTGCTCAAAGATTGTATTAAAAAAACCATGTTTGAACAATCAACATCTCTATGTATTAACAACTAGAAACTAAAAAGTGTTTGATAACCAAATCCGCAATTGAAAGAATAATCAACTAACTATCCTAAAGACTCAACCATCAACTACACACATGCATGGGGGAGTTTATTCAGAACACAACTCTAAATTGAAATCAATAATTACAACTCCCTAGATATCAGAGCGTAATTAAGATTTAGTTATCCTAACTGCAACTAAAAAGAAATAAGAATCCAAATAGGATTAGAACTCTACAATAAAAAAACTGAAATGTGGAACATAGAATCAGTTACGCTAGAATCCTAATGATAACAGGGTTCTCCTTCTTCAATACTTTTATTAATTATCATAATGATGCATGATTGTCTTTATCGGGTGTCTCCATGTTTTATTTATTGCATTTAGTGTATTCAAGAACATCCCTATTTCATTGTCTAGGAACTCCTTCAGTTGTGGGTTGCATTATGTAGTTGTTGTGGACTACAGTGTCTTCTCTGGCTACAAGGGGTTAGTTCTCAAAACATGCACACAATACTATCTACCATGATTAAACACAAATATCAATCATAATTTATACATATTCACATACAAATCAAGCAACACCATCATATCATAACTATATTTCTATATACTTTAACCAAGCTCAAGGTCTGCATAATAAACATAAAAGATGAAATACTATAGGAATAGTTGTCTTAGAAATGTCTTATAAGCAACATAAAGATAACATAAAACTAGCTAATAAATAGGCTCATCAAATATTGTTCTTCTTCATCTAGGGTGGGCCAAATGGTTTGCTTTAAATATACATGTGGTTGGAATGATGGATAAAGGACCAACCTCTTAGTCATAGTTTCATTTGATATAATCATGTTTTTGTTGCGAGAATGGAGAAAGGAATGAAGGTGATGTCATTGATGTTAACTAGTCAATTGGTTATCTACTAGTTACTGTTAGTTGTATATGTTGAGGATATTGAGAAAATTGTATTAAAGAAAGTTTACAAGTATTCAGTTGTTGCTCAGGATGTTGATCCAGTATTTTCCCCTATGTTCGTGTGGTTCAGATATGTTGGTCATGGTTGTTGAAGGTTGATATATCTAGATGTTTGGCTATTGGTTTGTTGTGAAGTTTGAGTTGTGTTCACCAGTTGTGAACTATGTTTCTATGTGTTCTGGTTGAGGTACGAGAGAAAAGTTGTTGGTTTGGATTTCTATTTGATGAAGTCTTTTAACTTGCGGTTCTAGAGTTAAGATGTTCTAATTGCATTGAAGATATTTTTGGTTTCTGGAAGTTTCGAGCTTAATTGTTCTATGTGTTTTACACTAGTTTGGCTGACCTTGCGTTAAGCACTATCTTCGAAGTTGATGAAGGGTGTTGGATCTATTTTGGGTCTTGGTGAAGCATGTGTTTGGGTTTCCCTCATTCCAATTCCACTCAAGGATGTTTTTGACGCTAACCTAATTCGAATTTCAAGTTGGATGGCTGACTTTGTATCTTTTTCAAGGTTGGAGATAGTATAAATACAAGATGAGCTAGTAATGAAAAACATACAAGAGAAAAGAAGGAAGATAAGTGAAAGAGTAGATGCAACATTGATGCTATTCAGAAAGTGTGTGTGAGTTGTGTGTGGCATATCAGTGCAAAGCTTAATGCTGAGTTTCCAGATGCAGTGAGTAGAAGGCGAACTCTATCATTCATGCAAGTTGATCAAGTGATTGTGGTGGAATCCTTTGTTGCATTAGGATTGTGGTCTCTCTATAACAAGACTTCTTTGTATTCTTTGTATCTCTATGGTAGTGAGCCCTCTAGGTTGTATTCATGTTGGATAGTGAGTCCTTGTTTTAGGCAGTGAGCCTTCTTTTAGGTAGTGAGCCTTTTTGTAATCAGTTTTGATATTCTCTATAGTGTGAGTTAATCCTCACCATGGTTTTTCCCTCATTGGGTTTTCCACATAAATCTGGTGTTATTGTGTTTATGTGTTGGATTTGAACTTTTTCATTGGCATTTGATGATTAATCATTTAAACAATTTTAAGTATTAGTTCCAATAATTGAATTGAAGGTTAAAATCTATGACAACTAATTCACCCCCCTCTCAGTTGTCCTATTCAACAATTGGTATCAGATCTTGGTTCCTTGGTGAAAAGCTTAACTGCTTGAGGAAGGTCCAGGATGGCTAGCAAAATGGTCTTTGATTATCTGAGGTTTGATGGAACTAATTATGGTATCTCGAAAGTATTGATGGAAGAATATATGGAGTATTGTAGATATGATGTGCATAAAGCTTACAAGAATCCTTACACTCCTCCTGCTAATGGTTCAAGTACACCTAAAGAGATCATAGCACATGAAGTGAATAATAAGGCGAAGTTCATCTTGAAGAATAGTCTGGTACATTCTAAGTTGATTAACGTTCAAAATTTGAAGATAGCTAAGGAAGTTTGGGATGCTTTAGAAAGAGAAAATGCTGGTGATGAAAGAGTTAAAGAGGCAAAATTGTAGAATTTGATCTTATACATATGTCCAAAGATGAAAATGTTAAAGATTATGTACAGAGATAGGATGAGGTAGTGGCTAGAATGCGATCACTTGGTGCTACTATAGATGAAACAAGGATTGTAAAGAAGATCCTCAAAACTATTCCTGATGCTTAGAGTGAGAAGGTGAGTGCTATTGAGCAGAATATAGATTATAAGACTTGTACTAAGAATCTATTGTTAGGATTTTTGACATCTTATGAGATGAGGAAGCTGAGTCTAAGAAACAGAGACAAATCAGCGACTACTTTTAAAGCTACAAAAGCTGAAGATTTGGATGAAGAAAACTTTGATGAAATAGAAGCTAACTTTGTAAGAAAAATGATAACTTTGTAAGAAGAATGAGGAAAGTCTCTGGTAAGTATGAAGGTAAGTTTCCCTTTAAATTCTTTAGTTGTGGAGAAATAGGTCGTTATGTTGCAAAGTTTCTAGAAAGAGCTAAATGGAATAAACAAAGATACGAGAAAGAAAAGAAAGGAAAGAAGATTAACAAAGCTTACTATGTGAATGAGAATGCTAGTATTTTAGATGAAGATTCAGAATATGAAGATCTAGATGACAATGAATGCTTGTTCTTGGCGATTAAGGATGAACCTACTTCTACTAAATAAAAAAAAAAGGTAAAGGAAAGCCCTCTAGAGAAGGAAAAGGAGAAAAATGAAGGTACGAATATCTTTTCCCTACATACTAAACAAGAAAAGAATTTTTGGGTAGTTGATAGTGGTTGCTCACATCACATCATTTGTGATAAGAGTAATTTTTTTAAGCTTGAGAGATATTATGGAGGCTTGGTTATGTTTGGAGATGATACTGGTGCTAAAATTTGTGGGATAGGTTCAGTAAGTTTTGATGGCAAGCATCATACTGACGATGTTTACTATGTTAAGGGTTTAAGGCATAATTTGTTGAGTGTTGCTCAGATGTGCAGAAAAGGATATGATCTTGTGTTTAAGGATGAGAAATGTGAGATCTAGAAAGGATCCAGAACATTGATTGCTATAGGAAAGAAATTTGAAGGGAATATTTATCAACTTAAGGGTGTTGATGGACGATGCTTTATGACTCAGATAAATGATGGTTATGACATAGGAGAATGTGTCACATGAATTTTGATAACTTGGAAAGGATTAGTGTTGTTCAGGTTGTGAGATATTTACCAAGAATTACAAAGCCTGTTAATGCTATTTGTAGGAATTGTCAGTTTGGAAAGCAAGCAAGAAATCATTACAGATCAAAAGAACAATCTACTACTGGACTACTGGATTTAGTTCATACAGATCTATGTGGTCCTATGAGAGTGTGAAGTCTACTTGGTGAAAGCTACTTTATGATTTTAATTCATGATTATTCTAGATATACATGGGTTACATTTCTTAGAGATAAATCAAATGTATTGGATAGATTCAAGGCATTTAAGGCTATGGTTGAAAATGAAGTGAATTTGAAGATAAAATGCTTAAGATCTGACAGAGGTGGAGAATTCACCTCTCGTGAGTTCAATATGTTTTGTGAAGTGCATGGAATAAAGAGACAATTATCTACTTTAAGAACTCCTCAGCAGAACGGAGTTGTTGAAAGGAAAAATAGAACAGTTCAAGAGGTTGCTAGATCTATGATTGGTGAACTATTGTATTTGACTGCAACTAGATTGGATATTATGCATGTGGTCTATCTTATGGCTATATTTCAAGAAGATCTGAAGGAAACACATGTTGCTATTGTTAAAAGAATATTCAAATATTTGAATGGAACTCCATATTATGGATTGTGGTATCCTAAAGATACTCTTTACACTTAGTGCTGATGCAGATTGGGTCGGATGTGTAGATGACATAAATATTACAAGTGGTAGTGCATTCTTTCTTGGATACAGATTGGTGGCATGGTTGAGTAAGAAGCAAGATTTAGTCTCTTTGTCTACTGTTGAAGCTAAGTATATTTTTGTTGCATCTTGTTGTACACAAGTTCTATGGATGAAATAAACATTGAAAGATATCACAATGCTATATGATGATCCCATTTCTATCTTTTGTGTTAATACAAGTGCGATTAACATTTCGAAGAATCCTATGATGCACTCGAGGATGAAGCATATATCTATCAGATATCATTTCTTGAGAGAGAAGATCATGGAGAAAGAAGTCAAGTTTGAGTATGTTCCAATAAAGGATCAGATTGTTGATATATTTACAAAGGTTCTTCCTAAAGATACTTTTGAGTATCTCCAGGAGAAGTTAGGGGTTATTGCCCCTCCTTTCATAAACTAAGTGCATTTGGAGATGCATCATTTCGGTGGATTCATGGTTCTATCTTTTTGGACTAATGTTTTGGTGGCTACCTCTCAGGGGGAGCAGGTAGTTTCAGATGTTGTCATTGTGAGTATTTTGTTTTCATGTCAAAGGAAGATTTAGTGAACATATCTTTTTCCTTTTCCATTGATGTCAAAGGGGGAGAGAAAGCATGTGAAAAGGAGAAAAAGCTAATGAGTGAAAGTAGGTAATGAGGAAGATGATCTTCTAAGGGGGAGAAGAAAAAAGAAAAATCTTGAGAAGTATATTCACAACTGGTATGGTGTCTTTGATATTTTTTCACATCATGTGTTGCCATTAATGACAAAGGGGGAAATTGTTGCAAGAATGGAGAAAGGAATGACGGTATTGTCACTTATGTCAACTGGTCAACTGGTTATCTACTAGTTGTTGTTGGTTGTATATGTTGAGGATATTGAGAAAATTGTATTAAAGAAAGTTTACAAGTATTCAGTTGTTGCTCAGGATGTTGATCCAATATTTTCCCCTATGTTTGTGCAGTTCCGATATGTTGGTCATGGTTATTGAAGGTTGCTATATCCAAATGTTTGTCTATTGGTTCGTTGTGATGTTTGAGTTGTGTTCACCAGTTGTGAACTATGTTTCTTTGTGTTCTGGTTGAGGTTCAGGAGAAAAGTTGTTGGTCCAGATTTCTCTTTGATGAAGTCTTTTGACTTGCGGTTCAAGAATTAAGATGTTCTGATTGCATTGAAGATATTTTTGGTTTCTGTAAGTTTCGAGCTTAATTGTTCTATGTTTTTACACTGGTTTGGCCGACCTTGTGTTAAGAACTATCTTCGAAGTTGATGAAGTGTGTTGGATCTATTTTGGGTCTCGGTGAAGTGTGTGTTTGGGTCGCCCTCATTCTAATTCCACCCTAGGATGTTTTGGCACCGACCTAATTTGAATTTGAAGTTGGATGACCAACTTTGTATCTTTTTCAAGGTTGGAGTAGTATAAATACAGGATGAGCTAGTAATGAAAAACATATAAGAGAAAAGAAGGAAGATAAGTGAAAGAGTAGATGCAACATTAATGCTATTTAGAAAGTGTGTGTGAGTTGTGTGTGGCAGATCAGTGTGAAGCTTAATGTTGAGTTTCTAGATGTAGTGAGTAGAAGGAGAACTCTATAATTCATGCAAGTTGATCAAGTGACTGTGGTGGAATCCTTTGTTGCATTAAGATTGTGGTCTCTTTGTAACAAGTCTTTTTTGTCTTCTTTGTGTATTTGTGGTAGTGAGCCCTCTGGGTTGTAGCCCTGTTGGAAAGTGAGTCCTTGTTCTGAGTCAAGTAGTGAGCCTTATCTTAGGCAGTGAGCCTTGTTTCAGGCAGTGAGCCTTTTTGTAATCGGTTTTGATATTCTCTATAGTGTGAGTTAATCCTCACCGTGGTTTTTCCCTCATTGGGTTTTCCATGTAAATATAGTTTTCTTGTGTTTATGTGTTGGATTTGAGTTTTTTCATTGGAATTTGATGATTAATCATTTAAACAATTTTAAGTATTAGTTCTGGTAATTGAATTGAAGATTAAAATCTATGACAACTGATTCACCCCCCTCTCAATTGTCCTATTCAACAGTTTCTAGACCTACAACCTATAAATGCATCATTTGTTGCTAACCATGGTCTTCCTAGAATAAGGGGATAGTGTGCATGGTTAGCCTTTGGCTACAATACTACGAAATCTACAAATTACTCCCATGAATCTATTGTTATGACCAAGTCCTCAATGATGCCCTCAAGTTTCACTATTAACCTATCTGTCAACTGTAGAATAGTGGGTGTAGGTCTAAGGTTTACTAACTGCACTAGCTGCATTGTTTTCTTAGTCATGACATTAATGGCTACCCCCAATTCAATCAAGGTGTTTTTGATAAGAGTGGAATTTATCTTAACATCCACTACTATACTTCCAAGGTCTACATACTTAGGGACAGTTATGTTTCCTAAAATAATATTAGCAAGATTCCCTATGACATGTACAGTCTAAGGATCTTTCCTTTTTCTCCTTGTACTTTTAAGACAAAGGTCTCTCACCATCTTAGTGTAAATGGGAATATTCTTGATGGCTTAAATGAGGGGTATCTTTATACACACATCCTTAATCTGGCCTAATAGGTCTACCTCATCTTGGTTTTGATGTTTTAAAACAACTAAAAGCTCAAGGAATGGAGGCTCTAGACTTGAAATGGTCTGGTTCACCTGATTTGACTCAAGTTCCAAAGGTGGATTGCCCAAGGCTTTCTGGTGAGGGTTCCTCATCTACCATCTCAGTAATTTGAGAGGATGAAGGCCCAACCAATGTTTTCCCTGATCTGAGGTGGACATCACTCGCCTCTACCCCATCAATAGGGTATTGAATAGCCTCGTTAGTGTAGGCTTGTTGAACAAGCTTGTTCTTTGGGTTAGGTGTAGGTTGGGTTGGAGTTGAGGTGCTCTTGGTGGTTGAGATGTTGAGTTTGTTGTATTGGGCATGATGGCTTACTGACGTGTTTGTGAAGGATGATGGTAATTCATATTTTGGTTTTGCCATTGTTGGCCCTTTTTCCATTGAGGTTGCCATTGGTTTTACTGTAGTGGCCATTGGGGGTTGTAGTTAGATCCTTGAAAAAAAAATTGTGGCCACATATTTTATTGTTGTTGGTTCCAGTTTGGTTGAGGATTTTGTCATTGGTTTTGAGTGTTTTCCCAAGGCTGAGGGTTCCAACTAGAGAAATTTTGATTGCTAACTGGAAATGTTGTATTGAAATTTAAAGGATCTTGAGGCATACCTTGTCTTGGTTTCCATGGTCTCCTTTGTGCAATGTAGAACAATTGTCCATCTTCACCCTCCAGTGCTTGAAAATTTGGTTTCCTTGGTTTGTACTCTGAAATACTTTCCACTTTTTTGCACTTGTGTTAGGTGAATATTTTGTAATCACTTGATTAATTACAAAATGGCTATTTCAACCACGACTATGATAAGATTTAAATCTCTCCTCTCAGAAAGGGGAGGCTCCCTTCTTAATACTAACTATAACTATAACTAACCTAGATTATGTACACTAAATTTATCCATAAATGTTACATGCATCCTTTTCTCTTTTTTTAGAAAAGATGTTTTCTTCTTACAACAATAGTATTACAATATGTAATTCTCTTCAAAGTACTATTATGAGAAGTAATAAACAATATCCAACTTGAATAAACGTATGAGTAATCAAAGAGATACTAGTGAGTTCTGTAACTAGAAAACCCACAAAAGCTCAAAGACTTTTGTTGTTTCCAATGATGATTCTTAAAAATAAAGAGTGAAGCATGTTGTAGCTCAAAGACTTCAACATACACCACCAAAGATTCACAAAACGTACCAAATAACCTACAGCCCAAAGTCTTTGAATAATTAGAAAAGTTCACACACTAGAACATAAACTCCAAATATGATGATGTAGCATAAAGACTATCAAGATCAGATTTGAATTCCCTTTCAAATATGAGATATATTACCACTTAATCAATCAATTGCAAGAAAATTTAGTAAGAAGTATGTAAGAATAATCTTACGCATAACCAATAAGATCCAAAACAAAGGTTGGATGCAAAATTTACCTCTTTTATTGATTGAAATTTGATATGCACATTAAACACAAAGTCTCAATATGTTTTTCAAATGAGTAGTACTTCGCCTCAAAACATAAAAGGTATCATTTACAAAGAAACTCCCTCATATATATAGAGGAGAGTTGAGAGAAAAAATAGGAAAAGATAAAATAATGACTTATTCAACAACATAGTGCGATTTGATTTAGGACTTTTGTTGTTTTTACATGTAATTACATATGTATAAAAGACATATAAAATGTCATCAACTAATTACATAAAGTAAAATGTTTGAAAATAAACTAAGTGTGGAAAAGGCATATCCATCATTTTTCATCGTCTTTCTCCAAGAAGTCTTCATATTTCTTCATGGCCTCTTGGACTTCTGATTCATTCGGTCCTGAAGTATGTCTGGAGATGGCAAGAACCCGTGTGATTGAGTCCTTGACGGTGATGCAAGCTTTCTGATACCTTTCTAAAACTACTTTAAGGTTATCCAATGTAAGTTGAATTTCCACCAATGTGTCAATAGAAGCTACTGAAAAAGCTTCATCTTTAGACTGTTTCTACATCACCGATGTAAACTCTTGGATAAATGTGTCGGTGGGAAGGAATTTCTAGTTGTCCTCAATTATTTGGTAGGATTTCTGTCAAAATGAGCCTTGCATTTTCAATTGTAAGATCTGCATATGTATCAATACTCAGACACTAGAATATTTTGTCAAAGAACTCTGCATCTAGTCTGATGATTACATTCCCGTCAGAATCTCTGACACTCCTATCATCCTTGTTGTAATGAGATGGCAAGAAATTTTTTTGGGTTGTGTGTTGCTATTGGAAATGAGGCCACCGATTGAATATTGCTTTCCACAATGTATTTCATACCCTCATCCAATGGTTGCTTCTTTTTTCTCTCCACAAATTCAAACATATCAAAATGTTATATCTTTGTGTCCTTGATCTCATCAATATTTGAAGCAATAGAAGTTGTTGGAAAAACCCCTTGATATTTATACTTCATGGATTTCTTGCTTGGCGACGAATCATACATCTGTGAAGGAGCTGTAAGGAGAGTAAAATATTCGTACCCTTTCAAGAACTCGAGCGTAAAAGCCTAATACAACATTAAAAGGAAATTGTAGCAAGAAGTTCATATTTTCTAGTGTTAGAGAAAATTTTAGATTTTATGCATTGGTGGGAAAAAACTGAGGTACTGCATGTGCTTTGGTAGTTCAAATGCAAAGATAGAGAAAAATTGAGCTATTGCATGTGACTTACAAACTTGGAAGTAGTGGCACTAAAAAATTGAGATTATGCATGTGACTTAATGGTTGAGATGCAAAGGTGGAGAAAAACCCCACCCCTGCATGGGGTATTTCACTTTCGGTGCAAGAGCGCAAAAAATCTAAGATATTACATGAGGGTAAATCATGTTGATGTAAGGGGTGGGGAAAATTTGAGCTCTTACATGAGGGTAAAACTTATTAAGTACACAAGTGAAGAAAAACTAAGCTCTTGCATAAGGTAAAACTGCCAAGTGTAATATTGAGAAAAAGTTGAGTCATTGCATGAGATATTCCACTTTGGATGCAATGGCACAAAAATTTTGTGCTCCTATATGAGGTAGAGAAAATTGATGTAAGGGCGGGAAAAAATATTGCCCCTACATGGGGTAGGAAAAGTTCCATGTAGAAGCAGGAAAATTTCTGACATTACATGAAAGATATGTAATGTAGGGAAATTTTCCCGACATTGCATGAAAGATATGTAATGTAGGAGAATTTTCTCGACACTGCATGAAAGATATGTAATGTAGGAGAATTTATCAACACTGCATGAAAGATATGTAATGTAGGGGAATTTTTCCAACACTACATGGAAGATATCAAAAAAATGCAAGTATGCTAAAATTAAGCGACATTGCACTAAAAAAAATGGTGAAGGCACAAGACAACTAGCCAAAAATATGCAGGTATGCTAAAATTCAGCAACACTACATGTAAAAGAAAAATGACTAACACTTGAAAATTTCCTTTTACAGTTTTTTCAAAAGACAAAAAGGTGATCCAATTGAAATGACTTTTCGAGGGATCGAACTATGCATAAGGGAAATATCAATTTTCCTAAATATGTGTGCTTAGAGGATGTGGGCTACAAAATAAATAGATTTCGTAGGGGTTATCCTCAAATTAAGCAAAGCTAAATTCAAGGATAACAACTTGCAATTAGCTTTTCTCTATCTACAGTTAGGGAAATATTCAGTAAGGATTGCCTCTGCCTCTTCTTGCTTATTTTCACATAGGAAGCTAAGGTAGTGGAACAACTTCCTACACTAATCTTGAGAGGAGAATAATGCAAAACTTTACAGATCTTTTCAGTTACAAAAACTTAAATAGAAATAAACATAAATATCATGCATACCAAAACACAGTGATTTACGTGGGAAAAACCATTTCGGGAGAAAAACCCCACTCCAAAAGTCACCCAATATATTATTCATAAATCATAAAGATTACAATATACTTGTAGAGCAAGCTTCTCACAGGAGTATCACCAACGAGAGATCTAGAGGCAACACAACCACTATCAGACTCTCAAAATACATCACAATACATAGTTGTAATACAACACCCTCATTAAATAGGGTTTCCTTCTAGGGAAAGTCAAGATAATAAAATATTGATTGTCAGATCTAAGACCTAATGATGGAAGGTCCATATTTACAATAATAAAATACACATAAAATTTTGGCTTTCAGGAGTGATGCCCTTGAGCCCTCGTTGGGGCGCATGGCCCTCGAACCCCTCATGGGGGAAACCCCCTACACCCCCTCATTGCTAAAGTATCAAAAATACCTTATGTAATTGCAAGGTTGAGACACATTTTCCTAAAAAATCTTCCACTTGTTGAACACCTTGCAAAAGCAATGGGAGGGTGTAAACATCATCTCTTAATTGTTGGGGCCCAAAAGGCCCATTGAGTCTGAACACCATCTAAACTCCTCTGTGCTCACAAGCTTAGTTGAATCAAAAACATTTATCAAAGTCTCTACCTTAACCAACTTCACCCTGCCATCTTCAACCATAGATCTTTAACAAAATGATATTGTACATCAATGTGCTTGGTCTTGGCATGAAATGTCACGTTCTTAGCTAGGCATACACTTTGACTGTCACAATAAATGGTCACTATACCTTGTTTTATTCCAATATCTGAACACAACCTCTTAATTCAAATGACTTATTTACAAGTATGAGTAGCTTCCATATACTCAGCTTCAGTTGTGGACAAAGCAACTATATCTTGCAGCTTACTCATCCAACTAATTGCACCACCAAATAAAGTAAACACATAAGCATTGGTGGAACGTCTATTATCAACATCACCTGCCTAGTTTGAATCCACATAACTATGAATATCAAGGAAAATCTCATTTTCAGTCACATTGCTATGATAACACAAGGAATAATCTGAGGTACCACACAAATATTGAAGACTCTTTTAACTACATCCCAATGATCTCTACCAAGATTAGATATATATCTAGAAAGAACTCTCACTGCTTGGGTAATGTTTGGTCTTGTACAAACCATAACATACATCAAACTTCCAACTACACTCTAGTAAGGCACTCTACTCATGTCTTCCATATCTTATGGGTATGTTGGACAATCTGAAATAGATAACTTTGTTCCAGCTAAAATAGGAACACATAATGGTCTATAATCCTACATATCAAACCTCTATAAAATTGAATTGACATACTTACTTTGGCCAAGCCATAGATTTCTATTCACTCTATCTCTTTTAATTTCCATCCCAAGAATGTGTTTAGATGCACCAAGATCTTTCATTTCAAATTTGGTAACAAGTTGAGATTTCAGTTATGAAATCATACCTTTCCCTCTACCAATAAATAGCATATCATCAACATATAATGCAATAAACAAGAAATGATCACCATGAGTTTTATAATAAACATAATGATTTGATTTAGAACACTCAAATCCCAAACTCAACACATGTATCAAATTTTTGGTACCACATCCTAGGACTCTGTTTTAGGCCATACAAAGATTTCTTCAATTTGCAAACCAAATTACTTTTACCTTTCACCACGTAGTGCTCTAGCTGTGCCATATAACTATCCTCCTCCAAGTCACCATGAAGGAAAGCAGTTTTCACATCCATTTTCTCAACCTCTAAATCATAGGCAACAATAATAGAAAGAAAAAATCTAGTGGATGTCATTTTTGCAACAGGAGAAAATATCTCAGCATAATCAACACCATCAACTTGAGAGTAACCTTTTGCAACGAACCTTTATTTTTACTTCTCAATACCTCCATCTAAACCAATATTTTTCTTGAACACTCATTTGCAACCAATAGGTTTTCTTCATTCAAACAATGGTACACAATCCCATGTATCATTATTTTTCAAAATTGCCATTTCTTCATCCATAACACTCTTCTAGGATTTTGCATAATTCATACCTAATACCTTTTCTATTGATTTAGGTTTGTCCATGTTAGTATTCAAAGAAAAAATACACCTCCAATCATCAGGTGAATACCTTTTAGGAGGTTTTCTATGCCTTGTAGACCTACGAACAAGCTGAGTTGAAGGTTCTTCCTCCTCTTCTAAAGGCTTAGAGCTAGATGAGCTCTCCTCAACTTCTTGTCTATCCATGGACCTCAATTCAACTTTCTCAAGTGTAGAAGGAAATTGAATCGCATCTTCCTATTTACTTTGTTCTGGTTGTAATATAACAGAAGAAGGCTTAGTTTCTCTAAAAATAACACTTCTACTATGTATTAAATTTTGTGCAATAGGATCCCAAAGCTTGCATCCTTTCACACCATAACTATATCTGATGAAGATACATTTCACATTCTTGTTATCCAGGTTTTTTGTTCACTTCTCCTTTAGCACATGTGGATATGCTTCGCCACCAAAAAAATATAAAGTGTCTTAATGAAGGCTTATGACTCGACCATGCCTCAATAGGTGTCTTATCAATAAGAGCTGATGTAGGAGATTTGATAATAAGGTAACAAGCAGTGGCAACAACTTCAACCCAAAACCTTTATTCTAGACCAACACCGCTCAACATACTCCTAGCACTCCATCAATGTCTTGTTCATTATTTTTGCAACTCCATTCTATTGTGGAGAATACAAAGTTATGTTTTATCTAGGAATACCACAATCTTTACAAAATCTATTAAAATAATTAGCGAAAAATTCATTATCATTATCAACCCTCAATTTTATTTTTCAGTTTACAATTCAACCATTGCTTTAAATTCTTTAAATTGACTAAAAACTTTAGATTTATTCTTCAAAAAATACACCCATGTCCTTTTACTATAATCATCGATAAATGAAACATAATATGTGGATTTACTAATTGAAGGAATATCTACAATACCAAACACATCAAAGTGAATAAGATCCAATACACCACAAGATTTATGAGAACTTGAGTAAAACTAACCACAATTTTGTTTTCCATAAATGCAATGCTCACATAAATCAAATTCAATATTACAATTAGACAACCCTTCAACAAGGTTTTTATTTTTCAAGGGACCCTTAGACCCTTCTCTCCAATGTGGCCAAGTCTCTGGTGTCATAACATAGTTTTCTTTGTAGGTAATTTTGATTCAGAAAAAGGGAACCCTTGGCACCCAAAAGCCATGACCATTTGTTGAAGAAGAAACCCTCACCTCTTCCACAGACTTGCTTTTCAAAAAAGTACTATTGCACTCAACAGTGCATGCATCAAACTTATACAATGTGCCATATCTAAAAACTCTAGCAATCACCATATCACCTCTAACCATCTTGCATCCTACATCATAATTTAATACTACTTGCATATATGCATCTATTACTTTGCTCACAGATAACAAATTTCATGCTAATCCAAGGATGTGCAACACACCATTAATCCTTTTTATTCTACCTTTAGGAAACTTGATTCTAACTTTACCATCACCAACAATATTTAAATAAAAATCATCATCCAAGAACACCTTATCTCCATCAAATTCTTCATATTCAAAAAATTGATCTCTATTAAAGGTCATATTGAAAGATGCACCCAAGTCAACTAACCATGCATCATTACTTTCATGAGTTTCCAAAGCTGCAATGAATGCAACACCATCTTCCTTCTCAAACTTGGAATTAGAATCAATCTTCTTATTTTTTTCTTTGCAATCCTTATGAACATGTCCAGGCTTACTACAATTCCAACAAATAACTTTGGACTTTCCAAGAGATTTGGATCTCCCCTTGGACTTGGATTTATCACATTTCTTATTTTTCTTTCCTTTGTTCCTTAGGTATTTCATGAACATTTAGGGCCTCCTTGGCACTAATGGATACTTTCCTCCTCATCTCTTTAGAAAATAAAGAACCCACCACATCTTTAGTCTTCAATGTAACAAAAGTACTCCCAATAGCCCTAATAAGAGAATCCCACAAATCAAGCAAAGAACAAAGCAAGATCTGACATTTCTCCTCCCCATCCATTTTGACACCATTCGATGCCAACTGAGCCACCAACATATTGAATGCTTCCAGGTGGTCTGTAATTTGTCTACCCTCTTTGATTTTCAAGGAATACTTGATTTCTTCCTCAAGAAAATCTTGTTCACTAAATTTTTAGCTTGATACATCTCACCAAGCTTCTTCCATAGTTTTTGTGCAGAGGTCTCTTCATGGACGTTGATTAAAACATAGTCTTCCAAGCATAATTTGATTAGACCCTTGGCTTTATAGTCCATAACATCAAATTGAGCAGCATGAGTAGGATCTATAGGCCTTGAAACATTCTCATCAACAACATCCCAGAGATCTTGATCTATCAACAGATCCTCCATCTTCAACTTCCACATCTCACAATTATTTCTAGAAAATTTATCCACCTCTATTCTCCCTGATGAACTTGTCATCTAAAAATTCTTGCAACAAGATCAAAAAGTGTCTTTTGTACAAGCTCCCACTCAAATCTTGATTAGTTCAAAAAACCCAACAACCCACAACTGAAACCAAAGGTGATCAGGCTTTGATACCACTTGTAAGGAAGCTAAGGTAGTGGAACAACTTCCTACACTAATCTTGAGAGGAGAATAATGAAAAAATTTACAAATATTTTTGTTACAAAAACTTAAACATAAATAAACATAAACATCATGCAAACCACAACACAGTGATTTACATGGGGAAAACCCTTTCAGGAGAAAAACCCCACACTCCAAAATCTACCCAATATATTATCTAGAAATCGCAAAGATTACAATATACTTGCAGAGCAAGCTTCTCATAGGAGTATCACCAACTAGAGATCTAGAGGCAACACAACCACTATTAGACTCTCAAAATACATCACAATACACAATCGTAATACAACACCCTCATAAAATAGGGTTTCCTTCTAGGGCAAGTCCAGATAATAAATATTGGTCATCAAATCTAAGACCTAATGATGAACTATCCAGATTTACAATAATAAAATATACATAAAATTTTGACTTCCCGAGCACTACCCCTAAGCCTCTGTCAGAGCACATGGCCCCCAAACCCCTCGTAGGGGGGAAACCTCGCCGCACCCCCCTGTCAACAACGTATCAACAATACCTTATGTAATTGCAAGGTTGAGACACATTTTTCTAACAATGTAGAGTGTCCAGTTGGGTTGCCAAATGGCTTATGATATCTTCTTTCATGTTGGACAATAGGTTACTCAATTCCACTCTAGAGACTCCATTAGATGTCTTGCTGATGGAAGATGTTCTTTCCCCCTTGTCCTCTTAGTAAAGGTCCTTGAATAGTTTCTACAAACCTTACCAATTTCTTCAAAAGGTAATTGAGATACATCCCTTGACCCAATAAGGTTAAGGGAATCCATGCAATCATCATTTACTCCTATTAAAAAAACCAATTTCAGGGATTCTTTTGAAATTCTATTTTGTGGATTCTTCTTCAAGCAGAACTGGAACCTTTCTACATAGTCCTCCAATGGTTCATCTTCTTTCTAAGACATTCTAAAAATTCCATCTCTTCTTTTGTCAACTCCTCTACAATAGTCCTGGTATTTCTCTAGGAAATTTGTCTTCATAGTGTTCCAATTTGGAACAACATCTCTTTCCAGACCCATAAACTATCTCAAGGAAACATCCTTCAAGGTTGTTGGAAATTGCTTGAGCTTATGTGCATTAGTTGTGTAATCATAGCTTCTACATAGGACATAAAACTTGAACAAGAAGGTATCTGGATCCTCAGTTACCAAGCCATAGAATACGAACAATGCTGAAGGAGGTATATTCTTCAAAATAGTTTCCCTCTCTTGGTTGGCAATGAGGAACTCAAAAGTTACATGTTCTGGTGGGTCATCCATCACTGCATCAATCATGGTTTGGAAGGTCTCCTTTGTATTTACAATGGATGTTGGTGAAAGGGAAAGTTCTCCTTCAGGAATACCCTCGCTCTGTTCACTGTGATCACCAATATCTACTCTATATTCATGTATTAAGGGAAGAAATCTTCCCAAAGCATCTCTCTACCTCTGCATACAATAGATGTGACTTTGTATAGCAACGACTCCTACATAATGTTAATCAAATGTTTTGGAATTGATGGAGTAAAACCTAATTGTCCTAATGTTGGAAATAAAATACTAAACTATGAAAACTAAAAATAACATAGATGAATCTTTAAAATTAGCACCATCCCTGATGTTGGTTATTTTTTAAGAACCAAACTTAATCTCAGTCCTTACCTATGAATTTTCCATGACTCAATTATCAACAAGGTTGAGTATTGGCCAACACTTAAGTAAAGTACTTAATACCTCACTTCTTCTCTTCGGGCTTTGTGAGACCTAGGAGGGTAATCCTATGCATGCTCATAATATCTCAAATTCGATCAAAGCACTTCCTCACATAGATGCATTCCTCAAGAAACTCACTCCATCAAAGGTTTGGCAGACCTTCAGATGAGAGTGCTATTTGTTTCAGGGAATGCATTTTTATACTAAAAACTAGGGCAGTGTAATTTAGAGTATGTTATGAATTCATCTTCATCTTGAATCTTAGGCCAAATTCATTACTATCTTAGTCGGCCATGAGATAAACTAGTAAAAAAACCTGTGCCCTATCTGAGGGAATAACAGAGTCATAACTTGCAATCAATCAATACTACAATTATGATTGAACATCAGAGATTAATGGACTATTAGCATGCAACTTTGTAGCATCTAACTCACTGTGTTTTAAAATATTGCTTCCTTACCAAATCCTATATCCCTTTCCCACAAACTAATGGCTTCATTTTAGCATTTAATCAACTCATTGAACTGAAGCATAAAACAAGCTCATTCAATCGGTGCAAATGACAAAAGACAAATGAAATTATAATTAACAACTTCATTCATAATTTGGAAAAAAAAATATACAGGAGAGCAACATTTTAGAACTAATATTCTCCTTCATCATTGATATTACTTTGTAAAACTATATTTAATATCTTCATACAGTATAAATTTTTCCCTAGATTGGCTTCTGATATATTTACTAATGTATCTGTTTACATTCTATTTGCTCTGAGAGCATATCATTCACCTTGACCTATTTTGGACTCAAAATTTCTGAACTCTTAACCTCAACCATGAAATCCCCTTTATAAACAGGGGAGCAACAAGCATTCGGCTGAGTTACAATTTCATTTTCATTTCATTTCAATTTCAAAAACCTAATTTGAACTGATTCCTTGAAGAACTCCCCAAGTAGTTTTTATGCAATCATTTGGGAACAGGGGAGGACAAAAAAACAAAACGCATGTGCAGGATACCATTAGTTGTTGTCACCGTGTCCATGTTGAATCAAAAAATATTCCATATCATATCATTCGGAAGACCTCCACATCAGCATGGAAGAACAAAAGACAAACCATGAACATATTGAAACAAATACCTCCTATGTAAAGACCATGGTGTCATAAAAAACAAAAACAAGGAGATGACCCTATTCAGAGTCGTCGGCATCAAAAAATGCTTGACCGCTCCTTGTCCTCAATGAAATTGGAGGGACCATCACCACGTCGTCGTCAAAGCTCCCATATGGCACTAGAGAAAGAAGGTATTGGCCATATCCTAAGTCAATGTCACCTTCAGTGTCTGGAGGACTGTCAGAGAGCACAATAGGAGAATTATGTTTGCCCAAGCAGGCCCTATGACTTTTATCCTTTTCCTGGCCCTCTTCACTGGCTGAGCTAGTTCCTTGCCTTTGAACTTGACCATTTCTCCCGGAATAGTCTTGTTTCTCAAGTTGTACGTACTCTACACAATTGATTTCTTCTTATGACCTCTAGCCCTCCTTTTACCCTTTGAAACCTCAAGAGAAGCCTGGGCTTCTTGCTCAATTATATCCTCATGACACTCAAATACATTGAGTCAGCTAGACCTTCTAACAGGATGAATTGTCACACCAGTTTTCCCCATCTCCAAAACAAGCAGAATTTAACAATTTAAGACAAAGCTACAGGGAGACATACCTACAAGCCCAGACAATTATAACCAACCCAGCTCAGAAATTCCTAACCAGACTAGAGAACCCAATTTAAAACCAACTTACCCAGGACAAGAACACTCAACATTCAACTCAGGAAAAACAACATCCTCACTCTTCTTCACACTACACCTTACATTCACTGCAGATTGGAAAGATGGTGAAAATGAACATTAATCAACCTGCATTAAATCAACAATTTGGAGCATGCAGAATTAATGATTCAATAACTCCTCGTGTGAGCGAGTTGATAACTTAACAACTCGGCTTTGAATCTAGGTCGTTGATCTTAAAACAATTAAAACTTCATCTATGGTGACCATGAGCATCATTTTTTGACCATTAGCAACTTGTTCCTAGAAAACATCGATGCCATCTCAAATGCTGCCACGTTTTCCTTTAATCTTGATTAATCATATGCAATCTGACAATTAGCATGTATCACCAACCTAATCCATGCTTTTTCATTAATATCGGTGAAGTACATAAGACCAATGTTTCTTAAAGAGAATATTTCCTTATACACTTCATCACTCATCGTTGATCCTCCCCAAATTTTAGGGTGCAATCAGTGATGAAAATATTGTCGTGATGAAGTTTAGTCCATTGGATCATCTTGTTTTAAAACCCTATCAATGGTTCTCCAGTCATCTCACTCTTTCCTCTACACGATGTCCTCAGATTTTGCTACATCTCCCTTTCATCAATAGCCATCACCTATCGAGGATGCACCTCATCCTTCATCGACCTCATCAGTGATGTAAACATCCCTGCGATGAAATCTCAGCCCTTGGATATGTGGCCCGTCTTTGATCACGTTCATCCTTCCATTGTGCATCGCTAATTCAAACTTTGCACCTTGGCTTCTATCAACGATGGGAAACGAAGTGAAGAAACTAGATTTAGACACATACACCTGCATGAAAATAAATGGTACAAAAGACATCGCACATGATCTTATCATGAAAGACACCTTCTCAGAGAATCCCATCGCTCATCGCTAATTCTCCTCATATAATTTGCAAGCAATTAGTGATGAGAGATCTTCATAATGACATTTCATATCGTGTATCGCTAATATAGAACTTAGCACTTAAAACAAATCCATGATTACACGATACAAAGGAATTCCATCATATCGCTCGTCACTGATCTTAAATTTATCATTTTATGACCATTCACGATGAGCGATAAGAACATAAGGCCGAAGGACATTGTTTATCACTATTACAATGCTCAAAATCCATTAGCGATAAGTGATTCCTTAACAATACACAAAACATCGCTCATCATTGATTGTTCCAAGAGATCCAACAACTATTCGCGATGAGCAAGAATAAAGAAATGCCACTCATCGCTCGTCACTGATTTGGGACATACACTTTTAAAAAGATCAGTGATGAGTGATGAAGTAAGATGGTCGTCGGGACTTAAATGAAAACTTTAAGCACGTGCACTTAAGTTTTTCTGAGGAGGGTACCCCCTAGGATGATGTGAGAGAAGGGGCACAAAAACTTCTAAGTCACAAAATGCAAAGGATGTAAAGGCCAAAAAGGCCCTCTTCCTAACCTTATAAAAATTACAAGATGCAGACTTAGACTTGAAGGATTGGTTACCTGATGATAGTGAATGACATAAGATTTTTTTTAAAGTGATCGAAAATGGGCAATAAGAAGTCAACAACCAAATAAAACGTTACAAGAATTTATGGAAAAAGAATCCTAAACCCTTAGATACAACCCTACATCCAAGTGTGACAAGGGTTTGAGATGGAACAAAAAAAATTGCAAGTTCCATCACCCGACAATGCCAAAAAAAATGTAGAGTCCCTACTAATGTTTAGTAGACTTGGTGTCAGACACATAATTCAGAGGGGTCCTAACTGATAAGTCCACTAAACCCTTGAAAATACCTTCATTTAATTATCAACTAGGGCTAATGTAAGCTTGTGATGATGTTGTCACTATATGTGCATTTAGAGACTCTTCATTATCTATATCATCTTAGCAGAGGGGTTTACACACACTGAAAAACATAAATTGCATAACAGTAAAAAGAAGTAATGTTGGAACTACTGCTACATATGCCTACAACTAAAGATTGTGAGTAGTTCATTATCAAGAAATGAATTATGTAATTAACCAATACTATTGACTTAACTTACACTCTGAAGGACAACACATTGAAACAAAATAAAGTATGAATATAAGAAAAGATCTTACTCATAAATTCATTCATATTCACAACATGAATAATCTAATTAAGACAAATGCAATCATGAAAGTCACTACTATAACAACAAAAATAAATGTGTTGAAAGTAAAGTGGGGAACAATTACCTTGAGCGTCCCTTGCTCAAGTGATTGTCTCCACAAGATAATCTCAAATCTAGCTCCTTAGATCAATTCAACATAACAGTAACTAAAAACCTCTTCATTGCATAACTCAAAGATATGATAATCAAACAAGAATCTTCTGGGATTTCTTATTCATAAGAACATTATTGGAAACAAAAAAGTATTTGTAGAAAACAAGAAACTAACTGAGCATATCTATTTGTTATATATATGCTACACTTGTTTAATCAACTGACTAACTATCACCTCGACCACCGAACCATACATAGAGGTGTGAGGGAGGCTTATTGGAACAAGGAATCTAAACTAAAATCTAAACATAAAACACCACTCCCTACATAATAGAGTGTGATAAATTCTGACTAACTAAAAACATAACTGAAAAGGTAGAAGAATTTGAATGGGACTGTAACTTTGCTTATATCAGAAAAACTGAAACGTGGACTATAGAAATATTCACATTGGATTCCCAATCATGGAAGAATTCTTCTCCTCTAGTGTACTTATTAAATGATGTGATGATTCACAATCATCATGACAAATAAACACCTCCAATTCTACAATTGTTGCACTCAGCTTATTCTGGAACTTCCCCTGCATCGCTATCTAAAACCCCTTTGGCTGCAGGTTGTGCCTCCTAGTTGTTGTGGGCTACAATTTGCATGCTCTAGCTCCTTGGCTTCAAAGGGTTAGTTCACACAACATCTACACAATACTAATAACCATAGCTTAAATAAAAATATTCACTGCATTCCATACATATTCACATATTAACCATGCAATGACTATCATACCACAACCATATTTCCATATGTTTAAAACCAGGTTCAAGTTTGCATTATGATCATAAAAGATAGTAAAGTTTCAGAAATAAGTATGAAATAAGTATCTGGAGATGTCCATGAGCATGTACTAAAACAACATAAAACTAACTAATAATTGGCCTCATCAGAATGTAGGCAATTATTTCCCCCCTCCTAGAAGAGGAGGGAGAGAATCATTAGAGAGTGGTAGATCAAAACACTGAGTTATCATAGCATGCCACCAAGAGTTAGTTATCCATACACATGTAAGGTGCCTTTATTGTTAAGATTATTAGCTATATATAGTGTTTTATCTTTCCCAGTCTCTTTGTAACTATCTTAACAACACGTGTGGTCAAATTTCAAGTTTTGTTACATTTTCGTTATGAGATTAGATGTGTGACTATATCATTACATGGTTATCTTTTTCTATTCGTTGGATGAGTAGGTGAATGGTTGAGAAGGAGAATTCTTTCTTTTGTTTAGGTTATTTACTTTCTAAAATAAAAAATGATTTTTGATTGAATTAAAATATAAAATAATATAAATAATATTAAAAATTAAAATTAAAACATGCATAAAAAATTAAATACAAATAATAAATTAATTTAACATAAATATTTATTACAACACCTTTTGATCTGTCACCACTCCATATCAACCCCCAAAAAAGAGGTTAAGGAATTGAAATTGGAAGTGGAGTCATAACTTCACTAAAGTGGAAGTACAAAAGGAAGTAATGGTATGCACCATTATTTTGGGCGTGGAAGAAGGGGTGAGTAAATGATATAGAGTGGATGAATTTTATTAAGCATGAAAAAATTACGGAAGAAGGGAGGAGCACATGAAGAGAGAGGAAAATTTGGGAGATAAAATTGAATTGCATGTGTGGTTTTCTCCCTTTTTATTTAACTAAGATATGCAAATCATACACAAGGTTGTTTAAAAAGCTTCTATCAATGAAAATAGGGAACATGAGGAAATAAGAGATGTTTTGTGAAATTATTGTGGTATGTAAATTTGTTCAAGCCATTTCTTAGGCTTTGTAAAAACTCTTTTATCAACTTTCATGTAGTTGTTAGTAAGTATTTCTTGTAGCATCATTTTTTGGGTACATATTTAACACCTCCCATGAGTTATTCTTTATCAATCTTGTATTATTTATGAATATAATGTACAAATATATGCATATATGATGTACGAGCATCTCGAGTGAAGGACAATCTACATCAACCAAAAATATAATTTTAGTTTAGTTTCAGTTTGATTATTTGTTTTATTTTGGTGTTGGGTGAAATTCTGGTGTTTGTAGTCATGATAAAATTTTAATGACATTGTTGTCACAAATTGACAAAATATCAAGTGAGTTGACTAGTGGAGGAAATTCAAATTTTATTATCTCTTATGTTTTATTCAAATTCATGTGCCCAACTGTTGAATTGTTTAATATTTGTAGTTTATTATTCTTTTTTTCTAAAATTGTTAGGCAAGAAGACATGGAATTTTAGATTAATGAAAATATGTGATTTCAGGGGTGTGGTCCGGTTGTTGGGTGTTTTGTTCGCTGTGTGGAGGGCTATGGTCTTGCTTGGTGTTGGGTGTTTATTTATTGTGTTGTGTGGAGGGTTGTGTTCTGGCTTGGTGTGAGCTTTTGCTTGGTGCAGATTCTTGCTTGGTTGTGTGGTGTGAAGACTTTCTTTTTGGGCTGTGAGGTGTGGAGGAGATCTTTCTCAATTGTCTTGAGAGAGGTATCCAGGTGTTTTTCTTAATTTTTGCAAATTGGTTATGGTGGAGAACCAGATTTCTACAAGATTGGGGGTAGTTGACCGTGGTGGCTTTCACATTGGGTCTTCATCGAGGTTGAAAGCTCAACAGTCTGAGTCATTTTATGTGGGGGAGGGCTCGAAACTAAAGAAAGTGAATGGTTGTTTCCCTAGGAGTCAAGATTGTTTGGTGCTAGTTATTTCTCCTGAATTTGTTGTGGAGGATGTGGCATATTGGGGAAATCATGCTTTGATACGTAAATTCCTTGGGATCCGCATTTCTCTAGCAACATTAGACGCTTGGATTTAGCAAACTTGGCAAGTTGAGGGAGATATGGAGATCATGTTGGCTACCAACAACTACTTCATGGTTGTGTTTTCAAGTATTGCAAACAGAAATCAGGTTTTCGAAGGTGGGCCCTATTTTTACAATTGGGGTGGCTTGTTTATTAAACCATGACATATGGGTTTCAATTCTGCTGAAGATTTTCCCTCGAGGGTTCTAGTTTGGGTTCGTCTTCTGTGGTTTCCTTTGGAATTTTGGAGAGAGGATATCTTACGTCGGATTGCAGAGTTAATTGGTAAGTCGATTGTGATTTCTCAACAAACTTTAGAAAAAAAGGTAATTTTGTTTGCTCGTATTTGTGTTGAAGTGGATTTAAACAACCCTCTGTTGGATTCTTTGGATATATGTTTAGGCTCATTGTCTTGGGTTCAACAACTAGACTATGAGTCTCTTCCTTTTAGGTGTAGGGTTTGTCATGAATATGGTCATCTTCAATGCCAATTCCCTCGAGTTAATAGACCTGCTACTAGGAATTTTTCTTCTCCCCCGCCTATGGGTGGTTATAAGGAAGACAAGGGTAAGGCTCTAGTGTCTGAGGGGGTTTCTATGGGGGATGGTTTTGAACCAATTAAACCTCACTCTAAAGGTCAGGGGAAAAAAATCCCACCAAAGATAGTCAAAATAAGGAGGATTTTAATCGTTTTGAGGTATTGGCTTTAGAGGAAGGAATTCATGCTGAAATATCTTCTAGAGCAAACTGGTATGGGTATGCCTATGGAGGTTGGTAGCAATGTTCTGACATCTCAAGACCTCCAAAATATTTCTTCAAGTCATAATGAGCAAAATCTAGAGGGTGCTAGTAACATGCAGGAAGATATTGTTTTGGCATCTTTGGCCAAATAGGTTGTCAAATCTGGAAAGAATAGGAGCCCCTCTCTTGATTTGGGTTTATTTCAGTAGCCTCATAAGAAAAGGTCATTGGAACCTTCAAAGGGAGGACATAAAAAGGATGAGGAGAAGCTTCAAGCAATTGGGGATTTGTTGGTGGAGTTGGGGTTGGTGAGACCTATTCACTCTCACTTTTCACAACCCCTTAAATGATCATTCTCTCATGGAATGTGTGGTGGTTGAATAGCTCCTCCCGTCAAAAATTTATTCATGATTTGGTGGGTGTTCATTCTCTAGATATTTTTTGTCTCTAGGAGACTAAGCTCTCAGTTGATCTTATGTTTCAACGTGTTCAGGACATGTGGCACTCGGGCCATTGTCAGTGTATTGGTTCCCAAGGTTGTTCCAATGGACTGGCCCACTTTTGGGACCCTGGAAAGATTGCTCCTTTGTGGTGGCTCTCTAGTCAGTCTACTATTTCATTGGTTGCATCTAGTTTGGAATTTGGTGAAATTATTTTGGTCACTAATGTCTATGCTCCTATTGACATTCGCAGTAAAGCCCAGTTCTGGTTTCATCTTTGGTATGTTCGGTCTTGTGCTCCTTATTTTCCTTGGATTCTATTTTGAGTTTGGCAGAGAAGAGGGGTGGCCTAGCTAGATTGGGCCCTTTGTCTATTCTTTTTCAGGATAATGTGGATTTTCTTAGTTTAGTTGATGTCAAGCCATCTAATAGGGTCTTTACTTGGACTAATCGACGTTGTGGGGAGGAGGCTATTTCAGAGAGATTAGACAGATTCTTGGTCTCTTGCTTCTGGGTTGGGGATAGGGTGCATTCTAGTTCAAATATTTTGGACTGGCAGGGCTCTAATCATTGGCCTATCAATTTTTCTGTTGGGTTTGTTAGTAGGCCAAAAAATCCTCCTTTTAATTTTTAGCTAATGTGGCTTTGGGATGACTCTCTTCATGATTTCATGGCTCAATGGTGGCATGATGGGGGTCTAGCTTATGGTACGGCTATGTATACCTTGGTTAAGAAGTTGCAGTTTGTCAAGTACCATCTTAAGAAATGGAACAGGTTGTGTTTTGGTAATCTCTCTCGTAGGAAAAGAGAAGCTCAAGAGTGGCTAGATGGTATTACTAGGAAAATTCGTGACTTTGGCTTCATGGCGGTATTGGGTGATGTTGAGTCTTAGGCCTTGAAGGCTCTTGAAGAATGGGAGCTTCATGAGGAGATCTTCTGGAAACAAAAGGCTAGGATTGAATGGCTCTAGGAAGGGGATCGCAATACAACTATTTTCCCTAAGTCGTGCCAGGCTCATTGGCAAAAGAGTGTTATTTCTTCCTTGGTCAATTATGAGGGTATTCAATTGACTTCTCTTCACGCAGTGTCTCATGAGGCATCTCAATATTTTTCTACCCTCTTTTCTAATGATGTGCCTCCTACTCCTAGAGAAGAGGATCAGATTCTAGCTTGCATCCCTTCTTTGATTACTGCTATGATGAATGAGTCTCTCACTCACTAGGTGACGCTATCCAAACTTGAGGAGGTTGTTTTTGGGATGGCTAAGGGTAAGGCTCCTAGCCCAAATGGCTTACCTATTGAATTTTTTTAGGAGTTTTGGGATATCATCAAATTGGATTTGTTAGCTATTGTTCAAGAATCTCATGATAGTCAGTAAATGCTTTGGGCCTTGAATTCCACCTTTCTGGTTCGTATCCCCAATAAGGAGGGTGCTAATCAGCTATATTTCTTTAGACCTATTGCTCTATGCAATGTTGCATGTATAAAATTATCGCTAAGTTGATTGCTAAAAGACTTAAAATTTGGCTTCCCTCCTTGATTTCTGATGAGCAGGGAGGTTTTGTGGCTAGCAGGAAAATTTTGGATGGCGTTGTTATTGCCTCTGAAGCCATTCACTCTATGGTTGTTTCTAAGGAGAGATCTATGTTTATTAAATTGGATATGGCCAAAGCTTATGATAGGGTGAAGTGGAGCTTCTTGCGTAAGATTCTCCTGGCCTTTGGCTTCAACTTGGAGTGGGTTAGTTGGGTTATGAGTTGTGTGACTACAACTTCTTTCTCTGTTCTGGTCAATGGTGAGCCATCTCAGATATTTGGAGCTTCTAAGGGATTGTGGCAAGGTGATCCCCTTTCCCCCTATTTATTTATCATTATGGCTGAGGGCCTTGGCAGGTTCCTTAAGTCCCAGGTTTCCCAGGGTTTGATTCAAGGGTGGATTTGGGGTACTAGATTACCTAAGCTTTCGCATCTGCAGTTTGTGGATGACACTTCGCTTATTGGAGTTGTCTGCATTCAAGAGGTTCCAAATTGGCTCTCTCCTTTTCATTTATCTAGGGATTCCTCTGGTGGTTGACGACAGCTAAGACCCTTTTAGCAGGCCTTGTTGGATAAGTTGCATCAGAAGGTTAATCATTGGACTCATCAGTGGCTTTCTACTGTTGCTTGTGTTACTCTCCTCCATTATGTGATTCAAGCTCTTCTTGTTTATCGAGGTTTTGTTCAAGTTTCTCCAATGTATTTCCTCAAGGATTTTGATGCTTTATCTCGTCAATTCCTCTAGAGTGGTAATATGCTTTCTTTGAAATGGAGCTTGGTGAAGTGGAATTCTGTGTGTCAGCCTAAAAATGAGGGTGGTCTTGGCCTTCGATCTGCAGTCTTGCATAGCTAGGTTCTTGCAGCTAAGTTATACTAGAGGTGGTGTACCAATCAGCATCAGTTGTGGGCTCGTATCCTCACTCAAAAGTATTTAGGTTCCATTGATAGTTGGAATGTTCCTTGTTGCCAGTTGGAGGGCAAGGGTTCGGTGATTTGGCATACTCTGAAAATGGGGGCTCAACTTATTAAGAGAGGTCTTTTTTGGATTTGTAACAAAGGCTCAGAGGCTCTTTTTTGGCTGGACTCTTGGGATGGTAATCCCCCTATTCTTTCTATGTATCCTCATTTACAACCTCTTTACAACATCCTCATGGCTGCTGGTTGGACTACGATGGGGCATTATAAGAGTATCAAAATTTTTGGCCCAGTTGTTGGTTATAGATGGAAGGATCCTCGTGAGTGGCCACCTGGGGGCTTAGAGGATTCTCGGCGAGAGCTGGCTCATATTCTTGCCTCTCGAGAATGTAACTCCTTGGCTGGTCTGGATATTTTAGCTTGGGGGAGTGACTCTTCTGTAAAATACTTAGTTGTTGTTGGTTACACAATGCTAGTCCATCAATTGTATGGGTGAAGAGGTGCCTTGGTGGAAGCATGTGTGGAATATATTTTCTTGGCCAAAATGCAATTTTTTTTTATGGTTAGTGGTACAGAACCGGTGTCTTACTTGGGATAATTTGAGCAAGCGGGGTTTTTATGGGCCTTCTATGTGTGTTCTTTGTTGTAATAATGAGGAATTTGCTTCCCATCTTTTCTTTCAGTGCTCTTTCTCGAAGAGGCTTTGGCACTTCTGGTGGGATTGTTGGAAGCGTCCTTGTTGGCATGTTTCTTCTTTGGCCAAATTTTGGGACCGTTGGGGTCAAGGTCTGGTTCAAACCCCTTTTCTCCAAGTTTCTTGGTCTTTAGGGCCCTCTTTTATTATTTGGCATATCTGGCTGGAGAGAAATTGTCAGATTTTCTAGGATGCTAGGTCAGTTGTTCAACATTTGTGGTGGAAAATTCTCCATTCTATTTGGGAGACTGTTTTGGCTAAGTGTGACTTTGATGGTGGCTCAGTTCTCGGGGAGATTGATATTTTTAACTAGTTTAATTTTCCTCTTCTAGGGAATGCTCCTGTTCCTGGTAGGCAGATGGCTCCGCAACTTTTCAGAAATAGGTGTTGACACCCTTTGCGGAAGATTTCAAGGGTGGGTCGTTGGCACCCTCCCCCTCTTGGTGTTTTCAAAATCAATACGGATGGGTCTTCTAGGGGTAACCCTAGGCATGTTGGTATTGGTGGTGTGGGACATGATAGTTCTAGGCAAGTTCAGTTCCTTTTTTCTATCTACAAAGGTTTTCATACGAATAATTATATGGAGGCTCTTGCTATTTTGGTTGCGGTGGAGCATTGTTGTTCTCTTCGTTGGCAAAGGATAGTTGTTGAATCTGACTCCCAGATTGTGGTTTATTTTTTGAATTAGCAACACTTGGATGGGGTCAGTTGGAAGCTTCAGATGATCATTCGTCGGATTCGTCTGTTTTGTGACTTTTTTGAGTCAGTTACTTTCATTAATATTCCTAGGGAATGGAACGAGGTGGTTGACTGTCTTGCCAAATGGGCTTTTGACTTTATGAAGGGTTGGTTTATTGAGGATAGGGGACAACTCTCTCTGGATTTGTCTCACACGTTGGATCAACTTGTTGATCATGATAGATCTTTGTAGTTTTTCTTTGTTGGGAGGTTCACCTTCCTTTGTTGTATCTCTTTTTTGTTCTGAATAAATTTTTACCCCTCTTTATTGGAAAAGAAAAGAAATAAATTCGTCATAGAATTCTTTTGACATTCTAAGGTAAATTGAAAGGCTTTGGAGAGGGAGGCGTAAAGGGGGAAATTTATGGCTTTAAGAGAATTACTTTTGAAGATAAATGTCTTATATGTAACTAGTACAAAACAATAACTACATAAATGAAGAAAGTGACTAGAAAAAGTAACTTTCAGCATTCTAGATCTCTATCTTTTTATCTTCCTCTTCTTTTTAATGTTCATTTAAGCTTTTAAATATCATGGGAATCTATATCTACCATGTTAGATTGGTTTCATGGATCATTAAGAGTTATTTAAGTCTCGTAGATCATGCATTAGGAGCTTTGTGAGTGATTAGTGGTTACTTTTATGGCTACTATATAACAAAGAGTTGAAGAATTATAGATAATTGTTGGAATTGATTAGATGAGAGTGTTTTTAGGATCTTGAATCAAGTTAAGGGTTAATATTAATTTAACTAATCCATTTTGGAGTATGTAAGTTAGGTATCTCATGCTTTTGGTTGACTTTTTACCCATAAGGTTTTTCTTACACATTATATACTTGTGTCATTTTGTTAATGGTTTATGCTTTTTGATTTCTTGCCACAAATTCATTCTAATTAAAGAATTTCAATCATTTATTGTTCTCATACATATCCAAAGTTTATAACTAGTGTATGGAATATCTACCCTACTTTATGGATAAATCAAAGGAACACAAATTGTGACGACCCCAAGCATCTAATTGACAATACCCAAGAAAATAGTGGAATGAGAAGGAGCATGGTTGAAACCAAAACATTCAACAAAACTAACAAAAATTGCTAGTAGAAAATTCATGATATAGAGGGGTGATAAGCTATGGTGGAAGGATAGTGAAGTAATTGTTGGTTGTCACTCATGTCACAACTAGAACCATCTATAACACAAATAAAATGTGTATCACCACACATTAGGATTTGAACATCTTTAGTTGTTATAATCATCACTTGGAAGCTCAATTAAAAATCTAATTTTTATTTTTTAAGCAAAAGGCTTTAGCCTATATATATATTCATATAATAAGAAAATTACATTATATAGACTTTATGCATCAGCTACTTTATGCATTAGGTATTATGATATAATTTAGTACCAGCTATTACAGATCAGACTCATGAATCTTGATAGATTTTCATGAACTATACACCATGAGACAACATCAAATTTTCAAAAAACACTCTCGAACACCCCTTTTTTTGAGCATAGATCACCAACAATTTGGGACTTTCATACCAAAAAAAAGCACCACTTTGAATTTAAAACCCCAACAACCATGTACCCAATGCGATGCATTCATCCATGTGCCCTATGCAATACATTCAGTTTTTCGTGAGCCATATATCTTTCATTATATAGATTTACATATCAAAATTGATCCTTTTCCAACTAGTTACTCCTCCATCATTTCTTGACTTGCATTTTCAGGTTGAAATTCAATCATGTTTCTATCAACAAACATATTCCCTTTAGTAGGAGCCATGTTAGGTGTGATATTTAGATTGAACCCACTTACATGTTCTGATTGCACAACAATTTTTGCATCTTCTAGCATTGGCATCAGAGGCGACTGAGGTGGTGGATCATGAACATGCACAATTAGCACCATAATATCCTGGACAACAACTTTGAATTTCTTAGATAACTCTTCATCAAACTCTGTAATATATCTTCTAAGAACATTCAACAGATGATTGGAATCTTGTTGAGAAAGAGATTTATTAATTGCAACAAACAATTTTGGAAATGGAGTGCGATGCGACAAGAAGTGTCTTGGAAACAATCCACCTACATAGCCCTGCCCCTTCCAGAAACCATACCTCTAGTAGGCCTTGGAAAGGACACCATTTAGCAGAAACTCTTCGTGCACAACTTTATTAGCAATTACTTCCAACATTTTGACATCTTGAATCAAATCCAGTAAATTGGAAAAGAACATTGAAAGAAATTGAGAAGGATAAATTTCCCTTTTCGCTATAATCCACTTGATATGTTTGATGAACGTTGAACAATTCCCTTTGAAGACCAGAAGAAGCTCATCATCTCCAATTTCATCAGATATTGGCAACTCCCAATCTTTCACAGGAATGAAAACTTTGTAATTTCTCGGATAGAATTCCATCTGTCTCCTACTACAATTTTCACAAAATACCTTTGGCACCTTAAGTTCACCACTAATGGAGCTATCATCCGAAAACATACTCTGCCTCCACCAAGCACACTCCACACAAGCAACAAACTTATATGTATAACTTTTACAAGCTTATGCCTTAATTTATTTCCCATCACAAAGCCAAAACTAGATTTTTGGAAAAATGCAGCCATAACTTGTAATAATTGTACTCTCATTTTGCAGACATCATTACATGGCAAGCTTAGGAAAGCTAAAAATTAGTTTATGATAGGATCAATTGAAGAATACCCACTTAACAAAACTTTCCAGATGATTGCGTACCAGATAAATTTAGCCCTGCCACCATTCGCTTTAGAAAGACCACTTAGTAGATAGATATTAATAAGATTTGTCCCTGTACCCTAGCTGCACATATAGTACCCATTAGCCATGACACTTATATCCTGCACATAGACACAAACAATTAAACAACCAATGTTGTGTTTTTTTTAGTATCACTAGGATAACTTTGATGAGCATAATTTGTACTTCTCCCAGAAAACATAAATTTGGCTTAAACTACACTTGTGCCATCTGAAGCCCAACTATGTGCCTGAACTCACACACGGTGTAGTATTACTTGAAAATGAACCACAGATAGATTCATTCTCCCTCAAATCAGCCAACAATTATGTAGGAAGATAGCTTTCGTACCCGCAATATCCCAAAGATACAATGCCAACCTAAAATACATGAGATGTTATGATATATGTCCTTCCAACTTCAAAATCATGACACATGTGCATAAACCTTGACACTTTTGTTCATATTCTTATAAAATTTAGTTAACAAATGATACCCCCCATCTAGCAAATGTTTTCGGAATAGGATTGGGATAGAACACATGTCATGCTACTAGATTCACTTGTTATATCTGTTACAACACCCAATGTACTACCATGTGCAAGTATTCCAAATGGACTTTGAAAAAAAATTTATCACACCTCCAGTGCATTGATGCTAATTTAAATTAACCACTACAGTTTAATAAAAAAACACTGCATTATCTCTTAACAAAAATTCTACAAAAATAGGGCCAATTGCCTCTTCATCATGACAAAATTCTTCACTTAGCTGATCACAACCATAGTTAGCCAAAAAATCTGCAGCACTATTACCCTCTCTGTATACATGATTTATTTGATATGACTCAAATTTATCTAACATTTCCCATACTTGTTTCATTATATAACCCAATTTCCAGTTCACTATATGCCTCTCTTTACATACATTTATTATTACCAAAGAATCCCCTTCCACCTAGATCTTTGAAAGCTTGCAGCGCAGAGCCAATTGTAGCCCATAAAACAAAGCTTGAGACTATGCTTCATTATTAGTTCCATTTTGAATTTGTATGATACAAAGCACAACACCCTTATGATCTCTAATCATCACACCAGCTCCTGACATGCCCAGATTCCCTCTAGAAGCCCCATCACAATTCAATTTAAACAAACCCCGAGATGGAGGTGACCATTTAATTTCTTTCCTATTGACTTTTTGAGCTATTTGGAACAAACTACCTTGAAATGGTAGCATGATGAGAGGCCAATTCCCCATAATTTTAGAATCCCAATCTGTAAAAATTGACCCTACATGCTTGACTTTTCTGACATAGCAATTTACAACTTCTGAGATTGACTGCTCCAATGAAACCAACAAAAGATGAAGATTAATTTTTTCTTTGCGAAAAATAACCCTATTTCTTGACCACCATAAATCCCAAAGAACTGATGCAGGGATTATTGAACAAATGCATGCAAAGAGTGATTTGGCATAAAGAACTAGCCAACCTGTAAATAATTTCTAGATTGTATCAGGAAGTGGAGAATAAAAATTCATTTTACCCAATACAAACTACCAACAATTTTGTTCTACCACACATTGCAAGAAAAGATGGTTGACATCTTCAAACTCCTCATTACAAAGTACACATTTAAAAGGATCAACAATGCCAAGCTTTGAAATCCTATCACTAGTTAGAATCTTGCTTTTGATAGCTAACCAAGAGAAACAACTAGCTTTTGGAAAATTCATTGAATTCCAACAAAAATTGTATTGTATGCTATTTGTTTTTCTACATGCATCCCTGACTGTGAAAATGATTTATACCCATCTTTGATTGTATACAAACCATAATCAGACTTGATCCAAATTAGCCTATCAACTTTAACATTACAATACACAATTCTTTTTTGTAATATAGCTTTCAATAAGACCTTATTCTCATTATCAATTGCAAGCCCTGAAAAATCTTTCCAAATTTTTTTTCCAGATAAAGGATGAATTGTATGAAAATAATCACACAAATTAACTCCCCAAATTTGAGATAACAAAACTTTGGAAGTTTGAAAATCATGTAAAGAATTCAAACTTGAATAACCATTCCACAAATCTTTCTAGAAATGTGTGTTTTTCCCATCATTGACCTCCCAAGATAAATAAGGAAGGATTACTTTTCTACAAGAAACTAAAAAATTCCACATCACCGACCCTAAAGGAGGATTTTGTATTGTGAATATTCTAGTTGGATTTAGATTATCTAAATATTTCACTTGCATTATTTTGCACCATTTCAAATGAGGTTTAGTATACATATGCCAAACCATTTTTGCACCTAGAGCCATATTTCTATCCATGATATTATGCAAACCTGCACCTCCTTTTAGCTTCTCAAGACACATATTTTCCAAAGAAATTAAAGGAATTTTCTTTTTGTTGTCCATGTTACCAGACCACAAAAATTGCCTGATCAACTTTTGAATTTGGACTATAATTGATTTGGGTGCTTTTAGAACAGACATAAAATAATTAGGAATTGAAGACAACACTGTCTTAACCAACAAAATTCTTCTAGACAATGACAACCACCTTCCTTTCCAAGAAGTGATTCTTGTTTTAATGCTATGTATAATTTTGTGCCAATAAGAGGTCTTATTCTACCCAGCAAAGAAGGGTATACCTAAGTACTTACATGGAAGTTGGGATTGTTGGAAGCCAAGAATATTAACTATTCTTTTCACAACAACATTTCTGGAATTAAAAATATACACTTTAGATTTGGCTTCATTGATTTTCTGACCAGAAATTAAACAATATCTATCAAGGACTGATTTAAACTGATGTGCCTCAGAAATAGTTTCCATACCAAAGAGAAGAGTGTCATCAGCAAACAAAGAATGAGTAACTGTAACATTTGTCTCTAGAATTGAAATTCCCTAAATAGAACCTTGATTAAAATCCAATGAATTGACCTACTCAAAGCCTCTGCTAAAATTATGAAAAGAAAAGGTGAAAGGGGGTACCCTTGATGAACACCTTGAGTAGATCCAAAAAACCCAGTTGTCGAACCATTGATCAAAACTAAGAATTTCATGGTAGAAAAAAAACTCATGACCCACTTACACCACTTAGCTGAGAAACCAAATTTGAGTAGTACCTGATGCAAGAAATCCCAATCCACTCTATCATATGCCTTTTGCATATCCAATTTGATAATCATTGCCAAAATTTTAGCCATGGCCACTGAATGAAGGACTTCATGTGCCACTATTGCTCCCTCAGAAGTTTCTCTCCCTAGTACAAAACCCCCTTGCTCCTTTGAAACAATTTTGGATATAAATGGGTGTAACCGAAGATAAATGGCTTTGGTGAAAATTTTATAAATAGTATTACACAAGGAAATAGGCCTGAAATCAGAAAAAGAGTGTGGCTCATCAACCTTTGGAATAATAGCTATATGTGTCACATTGAATTTTCTTAACATTCCACCAGATTTTCTTGACTCCTCGATTGCATTTAAGATATCAATACCTACAAAATGCCAACATTTTTGGAAAAATATTGTCGTGAAACCATCTGGACTTGGAGCCTTATTAGGAGGCATAGAAAAAACATCTCTAATTTCCTTTAATGAGAAAGTAGCCAAGAGCCTCTCATTGTCTTCAGGAAGAATTAAAATTGGAATAACTTGAAGGAGATCCTCCCTTTCCCTATCCAATTGAACATTATCCAACATATTAGCAGATAACAAAGAAGAAAAAAATTTAACACCTTCTTTTTGAATTTCTTCTTCCTTTGTTAAACAAACAATAGAGATACAATCATGTATTCAAAAAATTGAACTTCTGGACTTTTTGATTTGAGCAAAGATATGAAAAAACTTGGTATTTCTATCCCCATCCTTCAGCCACAACTCTCTAGACTTCTGCCTCCAATACACTGCCTCCAATACAAGCAATTCTTTCCATTCCAATTGTAGCGACCTTTGTTCTTGAAATAACTCATTATTTAAACCATTCACAATAATAGCTTCATTTACCTCAAAAAAAAATTATATACTAGTTCCTTTTGTACAAAAACATTTTTAAAAACTTGCAAATTCCAAACTTTTAACTGCTTTTTCATGTGATCTAATTTAATACTTAGCTAAAACATCCTAGACCCCTTACAAAACGGTGCACTTACCCACCATTGTCTTAACAGACTTAAAAATTGAGGATGATGGAACCACATTGCCTCAAATTTGAAAGAAGGCTTCCATTTTGGTTTTACACTTTTTGCACACAAATCCAGAGATATTGCAAAATGATCAAAAGTAGTGAAAGGCAAGATTTGTGCTACTAAATCATAATCACTTACTCCCCAAGATGTAGAAGTAAGGAATCTATCCAATATTTCTGCAATCTAAAGAAAAATTTTCCTCCTATTAGTCCAAGTGAAACATCCATTTCCTGGAATTATATCAACCAAAGCATTACCTTGAATGAAGACCTGAAAATTTTCCATGTCCTTTCTAGATGGCAATATCCCCCCAATTTTCTCAGCAATTGAAGTCATGAGAGCATTAAAATCACCTGTTAAAACGACCTTATCTTGACCCAACTGATCCAACATAAGATTTAGTTCACCCCAAAGACTACTTTTCTCAACATAGCTGATTGGACCATAAACATTGATCAGCCAAAATGCTAAATCAAAATGAGTAATCCACATAAGCTGCCAATTACTCTTACAAGTAATTTGTGAAATACTTACTGTTTTTTCATTCCACAATGTGATAAGACCTCCAGAAGCTCCTTGTGAGGGAGATTGAAAAGATCTCCATTTGGACCATTGTTTGCCAAACCTTTCAAAAGCTTCACTTGATATCTTAGTTTCTTGTAAAACTACTACATCTGCCCCACAATTATCTAACTGTTGTTTAATTTGAACCCTTTTGTCAGAGGCATTGATGCCTCTGACATTCCAAGATACTATTTTCATAATTCCCTAGGAGAGCAACAAGCTCTCCTTGGCCTTTTTTGCTTATCACTCTCACCTAGCTTATGACCAACTAAAGTTGATTGAATGCCTGCATCTATTTCCTCTTGAAGTTTAATAGCAAATGACTTTCTACCTCTTTTAGCAGGAGATTTTTTACTAGAAAGAGGAATTAATGGAGTTTGAGATATAGAAGGTGTATGAACAAGATCATACTCACATTATTCACCTAAAACCTTTGTTGCAATCTCTTCAATAAGTACTTCCCCAATCGAAGAAAATGCTTTATCTACAAATGACTCCAATTGGGAATTAGAAGGAAAAGAAGAAATACAAAGGGAATTGGACTCCCTTATAGATTGCTTAGGTAAAAGGATACTACAATCCTTTTGAGAGTGATATTCTACCTCTGACATATGATTATTTAGAAGAAAATCGAAATCCCTTTCAAAAAAACTCTCCAAAAATAGTGATTATCCAGACCAATAGTTAACATGGTTGCACAACCATTGATTTTCTGAATACTAACACACTTGATCAAAGGAATAGAAAGGCTTAAAGAATTGAAGAAGACATTTAAGGACAATAAATTTTCCCAACCCACCAGAAAAGTAATAATGAAACTAGAATGAATAAGATCCCCCTTTAAAGATGATAAACTGTCTATACTACCTGGAGAGGCAGATTCCAAGTTAACAACAGATCCACCCATGATACTGACTTTTGATAACTGTTGACACAATACAGAACTAGTTTTCCCACTAGAAGACCCCCGATAAACAATTGAAGGAGGCAATGCTTTATCCTAAAATCCCCACCCATGAATCACATTTGATTCAAAAAGTTGAGCAACAAACTCTTCACCTGTGGAAGGCATAGGCGCCTTTTGAAACAAAGGAATGAACCCAGCCTTTTGAGAAGAAGAATTGACCTTATCCTTTTGATAAGAAGATTTGACCTCGATCTCCTTCACCACTTGACACTCTTTTCCCAAGTGAGAAGAAGAATGGAAAGATGAGCAAAAGGACTTGGGATTTTCAACAATAATTTTCTGCTCCCAAACCCCAAAAGGAGAAGTAATGTTAACAGCCAAAGGCAAAGGCTTAGTTACCTCAAAAAGAACACAAAACCTCACACTCAAGGAGGGATTCTTAAAATAACTTCAGATCATGACGGATAAAAATACCAATTTGATTCCCAAAAATTTCAACAAGTTTAGTCTCTTTGTACTCAAGGGGTAAACCCTGCAGTTGAACCCAAAAAGGCATGAACCTGACCCTAGCTTGAACATGAGCAAAATTGGGGATCCAAGGAGTAGTATATAAACCCAAACCATCACAAAACTAAGACTTAATCTTATGAACAACATTCCTAAGCTCCATATTATCAAAAATAACAAGAAAGAACCCCTCTCCCTTATTGAGATAGAACACCTAAGAAGATCCTTCCCATTCTTGAAAAACCCAAAATTTTAAAAATTGCAGAGGAGTAAATTTCCAAAACTTACAAATGAGAGCTACCCCCTGGAGATCACACACTTGCAGCTGAAGCATTTCCTCAGAAATGTAACTAGAACAACTCAATGAGAAGGAGAAATCCCTTTGTGAAACGGTTGCCAACTTTGCTTGTTGGAGTTGCTTCCAGAAGCATTTCCAACCACCTTTTGTTTGTGGAAAGAAGCATCTTTTGAATTTTGATGCTTTCGATCACAGAAAGAATTAGCAATTGGAATGGAATTAGGAAATGTGGCAGGAGAGGAATGATGATTTGGATTGAAAGAAGCTCCACCATTAATCAAAATGTTATTGGGAAACGTAGCAAGATGCAAAGAATTTGTGGGAATTGTTGGACCGATGGGAATATTATTAGGGAAAGTGCAAGGAGAACAACCAGAAACCACTTCAGCCCAAGAATGATGAGATGATTTTGAAGAAACATCAATAGTACAAGATAATAGTGTTGAATCATGCAAAACTCGATCCATCCCTTCCCAATCACTCTCATGAAACTCCAAATTCTTCATAGAACGACTCTTTTTTTTTGAAAAACTACCGTTGTAACGGAGAGGCGCTTTCTGAAAAGTGTGGTGCTCCATCTCTCCTCCCATAATACTCAACATATTCTTAATTATTAATTGTTTGATTATTAAAATTAAACTTCTAAATTATTGGAGGGTTCATTTTTTAAAAGGGTCTTATAAGATTATATTCACTCCATATAGTTTGGAGCACATATGCACCATATGTACAACACTTATTTTGAACCTCTTTAAGGAATTTGGTGTTTATTATGTTGAGAGGTAATGCACAGTAACAACAAGACATGAAGCATCATGTTGTGATTTTGTAAAAAATAAATAAAATACAAACAACTCTTAAGTAAATAAAATAAAAGAATTCATAAATACATAAAATATAATAATTTTAAAGTAAAACTCTTAAGTAATTAAAATATCTCTTAAATAATCACTTTAAAGTTATTTTATTTTACTTTAGAGTTATTTTATTTTAGAATTATTATTAATATTTTAATGCTCTCAAGATAAAAAGAGAGTTTTTATAACACCCATACCATTACACTTCAACTCTTGTTATTATTGTAAAATGTGTCTCCAAATTAATAATTTTTTAAATGGAGTAACTCTCAATAAATATAATAAATGGAGTAACTCTCAATAAATATAATAACATGGGCAGGAGTTCTGGAGGAGCGATTTTGAACTGTGCTACAGGTGCGTTGAAGCTGGAGGAGGGGTTGGGAAATGGAGAGGATGAAGATGATGATGCAGATGCATGCTTGAAAGAGGCATGTTTGCCTCCTCTCTCTGCGGCTGTGGCCATGCTCTCTATGGCTGCGGCTGTGGGGATTTTTTGTGGTGTGTTTTCTCTGGCTTTGCCCTCTGTGGCTCGGGCTTGGCTCTGTTGGCACCCCTCTTTTAGGGCTTTCTTTTTACTTGGTTTCTTCTTCCTTGGGCTCTACTCTGCTGGTGTTCGTGGGTTGCCTTGGTGTTGCAGATCCTGGCAGGTGTGGTGGATTTTTTCCTTGTTGCTTTCCTTGTAGTGGAAGTTGGGTTGCGTTGGTTTTTCTATGGAGGTTCAATGGTTGAATGGGCCTATCTTTGCTCTTATTCAGTGTAGTAGGAGAGCTTGGGTGCTTCTTGTGTTGGCTTCTTCTCCTCCTTACCTCTATTTAGTCCCCCTTCACTTTTGACCGCTTCTTGCTTGGTGGCTCTCTGTTGGGGAGTCTGGCTTCGCTTGGGAGGTTCTTCTTCCTTCCTTTCTTTTGGTGTGGGATGCCTCAGTTTTTGAGGTGTCTCATTCTTCTTGCTTTCTCATTGTTGTGGCCTGTTTGGGGTTTCGTTGTTGCTGCAGCTTGTGAGTTCCTCTACTGGCCTAATGGCTCTAGTGGTTCCTCTGCCTTTGGATTGGCCTTTTTCTAGCCCTGATCAGTGTGTTAGGGTGGCTTGTGCTCTTTTATTGTTGGTCCATTTGATGGATCCTCTCATCTTGAGTCCTCCTTGCTCCTGGGTGTTCTCTTGGTTGTGGGTGGCTCGGGTTTTCCCTTCTTGGCTCCTGCGGGTTACTACTCTCTTTGGTTGTGGGTGGTTTGAGGACTTTGGTCCTTGATCTACAACTATTGTTAGCAACTTTGTTCTTCTAGCTGGGCTCTGGGCCCTCTTTTGATGATTGGCTTGAGCTCTTTTGGTCTACTGGGTGGCTCTTATTGTTTTGCTTTCAGACCCAGTTTTTTTTGGTGTTCATCTGGTTTGGGGTGAACTCTTCTTGGATCCTAAATGGTGTTGTTGTGATCTCCCTCTCAAACTTGCTTGGAGGGGGATTTTCTTTTCTTTAGGTTTGGTTGAGACCTTGGGAGCTGATTTTTTTGTTGTTGGCTCTGGGGTATTTGTGGTGGGCTAACTGTAAGTCTATTTTCTGGGTTTTGTCTCTTCTGTCACCTAAGGTTGTTGCGAGTGCTTTCTCTTCCGAATTGGTTTCTTTTGGTTGGACTCTTCCAGTGGTGGCTTCTCTTGAGGTGAAGTTTGCTCTTGTTGAGGTAGAGTCTGCTCCTTTTGAGGTGGAGTTGTATGTTGTTGGTCCAGTTGAATGTCCTCTTCTTCGTTGCATGTTCCTGTTGAGGTGGTGCCAACTCCTTTTGAGGTGGAGCTGGTTTACGTTGGAGTGGGGTTGCTTTGGTGGTTGGAGTTCTCGCATTTTCCTCCCCTATAAAGGAGGGCCCTATCCTATGGAGGTGGTTTGTGGGACGGTGTTTCAATTTGGATGGAGCTGCAAAAATGTTGTTCTGGGTTTAAGGTCCCTGCCAAAACCTTATTGTAGTGGGTTGTTGGTCCCATCAAAACCAAGGGGTTCAAGATCCATGTAATCTTGGTTCTTGTTGGGTAGTTTGTTGGCTGTTGGCTAGCAATTTCTCTGTTTTGCTGCTGGGTGTTATTGATTCTATTCTTTGGGCAGCTTGATCATCTTTGTATGGGTTTTGGGTCCCCTCAAAACCTGTTGTAAATGGTTTCAGGTCCATTCAAAACCTGCTTTCCCCCTAATCAAAAACTCTCAATAAATATAAAACTCTTCAAATTAAAGATAAAATAAATAATGTACATAAAATAAAATAATTTTGAAGTAAAATAAAATAATCTTAAATAAATAAAATAAATAAATAATATTTTTTAGTAAATAAAATATTCTTTAAATAAAAACTAGCACATGCATCTAAAGGAGGTTCAAGGGTTACACGATAGAAAACTATATGTATGTTAATATGTTAGAGAGTACGTGTTTGTGCATGCAAATTCTAGTTATATGTGACACCAGTAAACAACAATTACAACTTGTGTTCCAATGAATCAATAGTGATTTGCAGGTGACTTGTTTCAGGCTCAAATCTCACACTATATTATCAACTAGTAACTCTTCAAATAAAATAAAATAAAACAAGAGCTCTGAAGGAGCTAGAGTCTCTGTCAAGGGGGAAAAGTTTTCTTTTTGATATTTGAAATAGAATGTGAAAAATAAAGTCAACAACTATAAATCATGGTATACAAATTATAATCTTTAGTGAAGTGCTATAATATGTATATATTTGTATGTGTATTTGTACAAATGCATGCATGTATGTATATAGTATGGATGTGTAATGGCATACACACGTGTGTAAATTTATATATATACATACATATATATACACATATATACATACATATGTATGTACATACATATATACACATATATAAACATCGACACATACATAGATACATACATAGATACATGTATACATATTAAAAAGAAAAGACATTGGTGGATTTCAAACAAACAGGTTACATTAGACAAATCACATGAGAGATAGTTGGGCATATTAATGGCAATACAAAATATTGTGAACATTTGAATCAAAATTTGAATGCGAAAGCAAGAAGTGGAAAAAGACACATAACCTAATGTACCATGGCAGTAGGAATGAGATGCTCATTATCACCTTGTCCATAACAAAGCAAATATTATGTCTTGATTACTCATATTTAAACATGTAGATGGGAAAAAATTTATGATTTTTAAACATTGTGAGATGTGGACATTATCTAGTTTGTGAAATAGTTGGAGTAGTTATAGAACATCCTTCCAATTAAATACTCCCATGGAGGGCAAAGATTTGAGAAACTATTCATTTTGATTGTTATGAGACAATCTATGATATGTAAAGATGTGTAAGAGGAGTTATTTTCTAATCTAGGATGTTGATCATAAGAATATATGTATATATGTATGTATGTATGTATGTATGTATGTAATGGCATACACATATATATAGATGTATATATATAGATATATATGTATGTGTATATATATATATACACGCACATATACATACATACATATACATCTATAGTGCATTTATAGATAATAGATGTATATCTATATGCATTATATATATATATATTATATTATCCATAGTAAAGATGCATATGGATGAATATATAGATAATATATTTTTATATACATAATTCAATTTATTTTTTTCATATATATTTTTTTAAATTAATAATTTTAACTGAGTATCAAAAGTTGTGTTTAAAGACAAGTTTTTGTATATATGTGTGTGTGTGTGTGTGTCTGTGTGTGTGTATACATATATATATGTATATACATACATATATAAATGTATATATATGTATGTATATATATATATATGTATGTGTATGTATATATATATATATATATATATATATATGTATGTATATATATATATACATACATGTATATATATATATATATTTATATATATACATACATATATGTATGTATATATATATATATATACATATATATATATATATATGTATGTATATATACATATATATATATATGTATACATATATATGTATACATATATATACATATATAATGTATGTATGTATATATACATACATACATATATATATATATACATACATACATACATATATGTACATACATGTATGTATACATATGTATGTATATACATACATACATATATATATATATACATACATACATACATATATGTACATACATGTATGTATGTATATGTATGTATATGTATATATACGTACATATGTATATGTATGTGTATGTATATAGACACATACATTTATGTATATAGTATGGATGTGTAACAACATACACATGTGTATAAATTTATATATACATACATATATATACACATATATATGCATCCACACATACATACATACATAGATACATACATGTTTACATATTATAAAGAGAAGACATTGGTGGATTTCAAAGAAACGGGTTAGAATAGACAAATCACATGAGAGGTAGTTGGACATACTAGTGGCAATACAAAATATTGTCAACATTTGAATCAAAATTTGAATGTGAAAGCAAGGAGCAAGAAAAGATATATAACCTAGTGTATCGTCGTGCTAGGAATAAGATGCTCATTATCACTTTGTCCATAACATAAGCCAATAATTAGATATAAGTTTTATTGGTGTAGATGTAGGCTATGCATCTTTCGCCTTGTAGAGCTTGATTGATCATTTTCAATTTGTCTTTGCAATGTGAATGTTAAGTGGGGGAATCTTAGGATTAGATGTATGATTCATCTTATAAGTTTTTTTTCTTGATTACTCATATTTAGTCATGGAAATGAGAAACAATTTATGATCTTTAAACATCATGAGATGTGTACATTATCTAATTTTTTGAAACACTTGGAGTAGTTATAGAACATCCCTCTAATTAAACACTCCCATGGAGTGCATAGATTCATATATATGTATGTGTATGTATATATATTGATACATATATATATAGTAATCGCATGTACATATATATAGATACATATATATACGTATATATACATACATATATATGTATGCATGTATACATGCATACATATACTTCTATAGTGCATATATATATATATGCACTATTTATACATATCTATATTGTCCATGATACGCATGCATGATATATACATAATTACAATTTTATTTTCGTAATTCAATTTTTTTTTTGATATTTTAAATTAATAATTTTAGTCAAGCATCCAAAATTATGTGCTTGAAGACTAGCTTTTGAATGTTAATGTTCACGAAAATTTATTATCAAAAATCATTGTCTAAATAGTAGAAGGTCAATTTAAAGCACGTTGAAATGTATTATCAAAAACATTATCCAAACATTTGCATCAATGTTATCTTATGTTTCTTGAATCTTGTCACATCAATAAACAAAGCTTGACTACAATCAAAGGAGTCGAGCACATTTCCTTTTGTTTGTATTAGGTGTGAAATGGCGTTTTTCTAAACTTTGGCTTTGATATATGTATTGTAAAGCCATGAAATGTAGATTAGTTATGTTCATTTCTCGACCATGTCATTAATATTTATCGTTTAATTGCATGTTTAATTAAAGTGGTGCATTAGTGTTAGACAAAATGATAAGCATATAATATTGATGTAGTTTTTTACTTTGATTGATACAAGGTTGGGTGTTTTTGCTAGTGTTTTATGTTGCAAGGTTTTTTGCATGTATACTTGTTCATATGTTGTGAATATTTTTTTATGGTTTAATTACATGTTTGAATGGATAGAAAGACTTGATTGTTAATTTTTTTTAGTGTCATTGGCCATATATTCAATAAGCATGTAAGGTAGAGTGTGGAGATTGACAAGATACATGAATAGAGAGTCAAAGACAAAGAAATATGATTATCAGGACATAATGAAAATTGCTTAAGCAAATAGATCAGATAAATGATAAATGGATGTAAGATAATGTGATGTTGTACTGTGATAAGATGAAGTTAAATAAACATCATATGAATAGCCATATTAAAAAATCTTTGAACATATATGTTATGAGATAAGTTTTGTTCAATAAATTTTATCTAAACGAGGATAAATATCCTTCATTGAGTTGTCCAAATAAAAAATGTGATATTTGATACATTACAATGAATTATGAAATGTGTAATTTATAGAATTTCAAATAGTTTTATGTACATTGAATCAGTCAATCTAATACATGTGGAAATGACAATTTCATTGTGATCATAGTAGCATGGATATCAATAAGCGCCAACTGAGTTGTCTTATAAAAATTTGTTTGTTTAGGTAACTGCATTGAGAAATTGAAAATAGTAATTAGTTCATGCAAGAAATAGTTAAAAGAAAAAAGCACGAAAATAATAGAAAGAGAAATTGTTTAATATGAAAGATAGGAAAGATGCAAAAAATATTACAAATGTCCTTTCAAGTGCTTTTGACAAGGCAACAAGGGTAGGAACTTGACAACAAAATCTATTAATGGCGACTGCAGCTCAGTCCATTGGCAATAAATGAAAATTTGATGAAATGTTTCCAACAGCAATAAAAAAATTCCAATTGATGAGATGATTTTGATAGATTGAGGTGCACTTGGCATGGGTGTGTGGAGAGAAAATATTAGATCCTTTCTTAGTTGTGGCCAGCAAAAAAGTCAACATTAATGAATTATGGTGTGAAGTCTATAATTCAAGAAGAGACACTAACCCATAAATATAGTCAAAGATGGGGAAGAATGGACATGAACACATAAAATGCACACATGACAACGAACAATAGATGTTAATTGAGAAAGTGCAGAGATGGAAGAAAACTACAAAATGACACTTTAAAAGATATAAGAACTTGTAAATGTCTTGTTTCTTGTTTCCAATATGATAGAAACAACCCCTGCTAGCAGACACAAATTTCATCCTCATCAATCTTTGTGAGAAAATGAATAAATAATGCAAAAAATGAGTATGTAAAAGATATAGGAACTTACAAATGCCTCCTTTTTGGCTTCCAATATCATAGATATAAACCCTCTCAATAGACATGGATTTCATAGACATAGGAAATTACAACCAGCTCTTTCTTTGCTTCCAACATGATAAACATAAACCATGTCAACAAACATAGATTTGTCTCTCATCAAAAAATCCGAGCAAGTGAATAAACAACACAAAAATGATAGTGCCAAAGATATAGGAACTTACAAACCTCTCCCTTTTTGTGTTGAATATGATAGATGTAAACTGGCTGAGCAAATGAGAATGTGAAGAATGGGAGAAGTAAATCATTTATTTTGTATCTATGGGCAAAGGAAAATGGGAAGTTGAATGGATAACATAGTTATTACATGTGGAGGCAGTGATTTGGAGTGAATTTGAACAACAGGGTAGAGAGGAGAAGAGACATTGACAATTGGATGATAACAATTGCTTTTACGTGCAAGGATGGAGTTACCACGCGCAACAGGGTAGTTGCTGCTATGTGGCAATGCTCTCTGTGAAAGCATTTATCTCCATCAAAGATCTCTATGCTGGATGAAAACCTATCTAGGAAGGCAAGCAAAGCATATCAACTTCTTTCCAATTCCCCCCATTCTGAACTACGATGGATATTGACTGTGTGAATAGATAGAGATGTCATCCTTGTGAGCTAATTTGAGAAAATGAATAAATGATGCAAATCATTCAACTTTATACCATAAGTCATTAATGGCAGTTGAATTATAGTCTACTGACAATAAATTAAAATGATGAACTATATATGCATAAGGTTGTTATTAGAATGCTATGTGTGCATAGCAACAGTGGGTGTGAAAACACAACTATATCAAAAAACATTAGGAAGCCATGAAATATTCTCAATATTAAGCAGTACATGTGCATTTACTTTTTGTGAATTTTCATTTCAACAGAATGTTGCCTATTAAAATGGTGCATCGGAAATCATGGTAGCAAAATATGAATATCACTATGCTGATGTTTTGGGGATTAATTTGTTAAAAGAAAATTATTGCTGTTTTTTGCAATTTTCTCATTGGATGCTGGTATTTTTGTTGTGGTTTTGTCATTTTCTTATTTATTTAATTATTGTAAAGAACTTTTGTATCAAAAATATTTCATGGGTTTTTTGGTATATTTGTGTCTTGGCACCCATTGTTTTTGGCGACATGTTTTAAGCAGTACATTTGCATTTACTATTTGCAAATTTTCATTTATTGTGGGTAGACTGAAGTGCAGGTGTCATTAGTGGGTTGTGCTATGAAGTTTTCAGTCTCTCAAGCAAAGTATTATTTGTGTTGTTTGTTCATTTGCTCAGGCTATTTGATGAGGCTAAAATTTGTGTTTGTTGAGAGGGTTTACATCTACCATGTTGGAAGTGACAAAGGTGGCATTTGTAAGTTCCTATATCTTTTACACTTTCATTTTTGTGTTGTCTACTCATTTGCTTGGATTGTTCGATGTGTTGGGGAATAGGAGGGTCATCTCAGACAGAAACATCTAAGAACAACAGTGCCTTAGGTAATTTATGTTCATCAAATTGCCTCAAAGACACTACCACTATGCCACAAGGCAAAAACAAGCACAATTCATTTCCCACATTGACCCTTAGAGAGAAACTCATGCAAAATAGTTTCAACAATACCTATAACAGATTCAAACACGCAGAATCAACAACCATGGAAGATGAGACAGAAGACATGAACACATAGATATATGTGGGAAAAACCCTTTCAAGTAAAAAACCCCACACTCCAAAATCCCAGATCGCCATTATATTATTCAGCAACAAAACAGTTACAATACAATATCAGGCTCACGGCCTTTACAGAGTTTACATCTTGTTTCATTCTGGAGAGGATCCAACAACTCAAACCCTCAAGACTATCTCTCTGAGTGAGAGACATGTCATGGCTACACAGCCACATGACTCGACCACCAACTTCTCAGCCTCTCTGTCATACAGTTCCTCAGCCTTCACCTTCTGCAAGATCCGTCTCTGCCACGGTGTCACAACCACTCAACAAGCACTCAGGTTCTCATCTATTTCACACCCAGCATCTTGACCTCTATGCTTGCATCCGGCCTTTCGGCTTGCATCCAACATCTCAGCCTCCTCGGCTTATTCAGTGCCCAGCCAACTGACCTCCATGCATCATCTTGGTCTCCACTTGGTAGCCTCAGCCAGTACTCGGCCCTTTTGGCCTCGCACCCAATAGCCATACCTCCTGGTTACTGCCACTCACAATCACCACTACTCTCTCTACTCCAAGTATCAAGATCCAAGAGAGTCCCCTCAGCCTTCGCTGCATCTAGCCTTTCGACCTGCAGCTCACTTGACCAGGGTCAACCTCCACTCCAACAATGCTTCCACGAGACCATACTTCCCCCCGTTTCATCTCTATCGCTCCCAGACTATTCAACTACCCCACCCCTTAGGGTTTCACCTCGAGCCATATGTCATCACCAAATGTTGTTTTTCGAATAGGCAATCAAACAAATCTCCACTGTCAAGCTTAGGGTTCACCAAAAAACCCACCACTCTACTACAGCCAAGACACAACACCCTCACAATGTGGCAGTTACTACACCGCACCACCACAGGCTCCTCCAAGAGTCACCAAGTCAACCATCGAGCACATGGGCCCACATGCCATCTGTCCTCCACATCATCAACACCTGTGGAACTTTCCTTGTGGTCGTCACCATCCACCGCGCTACTGCTAGATAGGTGAGAAGGTCTTGTGGTATGGTGGTATACACCGCACTACCGCACCTCTCTCACTAGCACCTTGGTGGTATAGTGGTACACTGAAGGAGATTGGCCAATTGAGAAGTTCAGAAACTTCTAAACTCTGCAACAAGGTTCCAAGGTTAGAAATTGTAGCAACCCCGTGACCAACACACTGTTGCCATGTCGAGGAGTTAAAGAACTTTCTAACTTCGCAACATAGGTTCTGAAGTTAGCAAATCCATCGATCCTGCGACAAGCTTGATGTCATCCAGTTGTAAACTTTCAGAATCCCGTGACAAAACATAGGCCAATGAAGAAGGGAAACTAAACTGCTCCAGGAAGTGACCAAGCCAGTAAATTGAGTCACAATTCTCAACATTCTCCCACTTGACAAAGAACTTACTGGCTCCTTCCAACACAAACACAAAATCTTAAACAATGATTTCGTGCTCCAACAAAGACACCTACAAAACAACATATGAGATGTCCACCAACTCAAGCAACAGTTCCAACCATCCACCACAAGAAAAGGAATGAGCCAAGGCATATATGCACCAGTCTCAAGAACACAAGCATCAGATCCTACAAATGGCAAAGGCACCAACACAACCACCACTCCACTATGCTCACGAGCTAAACAGAAGCAACCTTCAAATCCCTCAACTTGAACACATACGTGAATCCATCCTCCAGAAACAAGACAAAACATTAGCTAGAACAACAACTAGAAAACTAGTTGCTCCCATCCAGCTGATCAACCCACGCGACTGAAAATAGCACCGACAACACATGCTAATCCATCCAATCACTCATACCTCCAAGGTATTAACATCAAAAAACTCATGCCACCATCACAACCAACCCATCTACCGTAGAAACAAGCTCCATGCACCAACTGTTCGAAGAAGACAAAGCACAACTAGGAAGTCCCACTGCATGGGTAATGCCAAAATTGAAAGATCACGGCATAACGAGTCTACCAATAGCATAACATAGAGAGTGTAAACATGTAGTTTCAAGGAACCATCCACAATGATATGCACATCATATAGCTATAGAAAATCCTCCTACATACACCTCTAAATGCCAACTGTGTCACCTTATTCTCCATGTATCCATGAGCACCTACAACTGATCATCTCATGCTAAAATCCAAATGCAACGCTGCACCATCATGAAGTTCTCAAGCATATGACCAAAGCACCCAATACAAAAAGAACCACCAGACCATTGTCAAAGCTCCAATCATCAAAACCAGGAACTTATCATGACAACATGATCTACACATCCCCCTTAGGAGATCCCATGCTCCAGGTGAACATATAATGGTCTCAAGAGCAATGCATCATGCCAAAACTCTAATGTGCAATCAAGAGTATACCATTACATGGAACAAAACAAACTCTAAACTAACATCACCTATCAAGCACCACCAACACCTCAACCAAAGACTCACAAGAGTCCTCCATGGCTCTAGGATGTTACTCATCCTCAAGTAGTGTCCATGCAAATGCGAAAGAACCCTTCTGCAGTAATAGGATCTAAGAGTCCCTCCTAGTAACATCAACAACACTAAAGAAGACCATTCACCACCAAGTGATGAATCCATAGTCATTGATAAAGCTCCCACTGAACTATGACACCGAGCTCTCCAAGCATCATGACTAAACATCTGCCAAACTAAAGATCCTCTAGGTCCACAATAGCAACATGTCCATCTAACAACAATGCCAAGCAGCACCAAGAACTCCAAACCAAGCAGACCAAAACCATCATTGTCACAAGCTTACACAAGGTCATGTATCCAAGCTATCCATGACATCGTGATATAGTGCAACAGGTCCCCATAACTAACTATTCAGGTACTCCACACCATCCATCCTCTTATCTCAAAGCAGCTACACTAATGCACAAGTGACCACAGACAAGGCCAACTAACAAATCTACACTAACACTAATCAACCTTGTGGATATAGACAGTCCACATCCAGTTGTCTCATAGCAAACATGCAAGTAAAGACAACCAACAACATTGCACAACCCGTAGATTCATTCAACAGAAACATGCAAACCCATCATCGCACTGGAAACAACAAAACTGAGATCTCAAAGAGAACGACAATGTAGATAACTTGACTCAAACACCAGATCAAGCTCAGATCTAATTCACCAATCACGTCCACAACGAGCACCATAGTCAAGAAACCCGCGAGCACCACCACAAGAATGTTGAGTGACAACTCATGTACCAACACTCCCATGTAGAGAAGACATCACACATCCTCAAACCATGCCAAACTGCAACTATCTCATCTAGTCACACCCAAAAGCCAAGGTCTAGAAAATAGCTTAACAACAGCTCCACATAACCGCAAATTTTGCTTGACTGTGTAAAACCTCCAAAACCACAGAGCCATGCAAATACAAACAACAGTTCAGGAACTCCAGGCCCATTTCAAGCCAACTCCAAAGCCACCCACATGCACATGCATCTGAGAGACAGGCTATTATAGAAGCTTCCAGATCATCCAATGATCAACTCCATAGCCTTCTTGTAATCAGGGTACAAAGAATAATGCCTTCAATACTAGGTCAAATCACCCATCACAAGTACAATACTCCATGGTTGAAAAAGAAAAAACAACCCAAGCATCTCCATACCATCAAGGAGCCTCTCACATAGACACCTAGTATGAACCACACTCTGTTGCAACACAACCATAAGCATAAACTCACACCCCTTGCATTAGAGTCATCCGCTGCCAATTCATGAGCTTCAGGTCACATCATATGACCAACTCAAGTCTCTCCATCTTCACCATCTTCCATGCTACGTGTTGTCTCAGAAACTTAAACAAAAAGGCAAGAACTTCCACTCATCAAAGGATCAAAACATCAACGGATTCCTTCAGATTTCCTCAAGCCCAATACTAGTAAATCTTCATAGAAGGAATACCCAGAACAACAACACACCAGGAAGAAAAACACATCCCTGAAGAAGGCTCTTATACCACTTGTTGGTATCAGCAAATCCTAGACTCCATTCTTCTTGCAGTCACACCGCTTTGATACCACTTGTTGGGGAATAGGAGGGTCATCTCAGATAGAAACATCTAAGAATAGCAGTGCCTTAGGTAATTTATTTTCATCAGATTTCCTCAAAGACACTACCACTACGCCACAAGGTAGAAACAGGCATAGTTCATTTCCCACATTGACCCTTAGAGGGAAACTCATGCAAAATAGTTTCAACAATACCTATAACAAATTCAAACATGTAGAATCAACAACCATGGAAGATGAGACAAAATACTTGAACACACAGATATACGTGGGGAAAACCCTTTCACGTAAAAAACCCCACACTCCAAAAGCCTAGATCGCCATTGTATTATTCAGCAACAAAACAGTTACAATACAATATTAGGCTCACGGCCTTTACAAAGTTTACATCTTGTTTCATTCTAGAGAGGATCTGACCACTCAAACCCTCAAGACTATCTCTCTAAGTAGGAGGCATCTCACGGCTACACAGCCACATGACTCGACCACCGACTTCTCGGCCTCTCTATCGCACAGTCACTCGACCTTCACCTTTTGCAAGATCTGTCTCTGCCACGGCGTCACAACCACTCGACAAGAACTCAGGTTCTCAGCTAGTCCACACCTAACATCTCAGCCTCTTTGCTTACATTTGGCCTCTCGTCCTACATCTAGCATCTCAACCTCCTCAGCTTATTTGGTGCCTAGCCAACCGACCTCTACACATCATCTTGGTCTCCACCTAGTAGCCTCGGCTAGTACTTGGCCCTTTCAACCTCGCACCTAATAGCCATACCTCCTAGTTACCACCGCTCATAATCGTTGCTGCTCTCTCTACTCTAAGCATCGAGATCTAGGAGATTCCCCTTAGCCTTCATTGCATTTGGCCTTTCGACCTGCAGCTCAACTTGACCAAGGTCAACCTCTGCTTTGACAATGCTTCTGCGAGAGACCAAACTTTCCCCCGTGTGTTTTATCTCTGTCACTCCCAGACTGTTCAACTATCGTGCCCCTTAAGGTTTCACCTCGAGCCATATGCCATCACCAAATGCTAGCTATTGGATAGGCAGTCAAGCAAACCTCCACCGTCAAGCTTATGGTTCACCAAAACACCCACCACTCTACTGCAGCCAAGACACAACACCCTCATGATGTGGCGGTTACTACACCGCACCACCGTAGGCTCCTCCAAGGGTCATCGAGTCAACCATCGAGCATATGGGCCCACATGCCATATGTCCTCCACATCATCACCACCTATCGGCCTTTCCTCGTGGTTGTCACCATCCACTGCGCTACCGCTAGATAGGTGAGAAGCTCTCACGGTATGGTAGTATACATCGCACTACCACACCTATCTCACTAGCACCTGGCGGTACAGCGGTACACTGAAGGAGATTGGCCAGTCGGGAAGTTCAAAAACTTCTGAACTCTGTGACAAGGTTCCAAGGTTAGAAACTGCAGCAATCTCGTGACCAACACACTATCACCATGTTGGGGAGTTAAAGAAATTTCTAACTCAGCGACATAGGTTCCGAAGTTAGCAAATCCACCGATCCTGTGACAAGCTTGATGTCGTCCGGTTGTAAACTTTCAAAACCCCATGACAAAACACAAGTCAAGGAAGAAGGAAAACTGAACTACTCCAGGAAGCGACCAAGCCAATAAATTGAGTCACAATTCTCAACACAATGAGGGTGAAATTGGTGCCTTTTGAGAGGGTTTATGTCTAGCATTTTGGAATTGGAAAAAGAGGCATTTGTAAGTTCCTATATCTTTTACAGTGTCATTTTATAGTTTTTTACATCTCTGCATTTTATGGGTTAATGCCTACTATTCGCTATTTTTTAGTGCATTTATGGGTTAGTCTCTCTTGTTGAGTTATAGACTTAGTGTCTTGATGAAATGTTTTTTTTATAGAAAATAATCCTTTGCTTGAAAGTCTTCAAACTTGACACCAAAATTAAATAATGATGACCGTTTTTGAGCCCATTGACAATTAATGAAAACCAAACACTAAAAAATGGTAAAGGTCGTTAGAATGCGAGGCATTGGTAGAAACACTCGATGCAAGGAGATGACTATATCAAAGAAAATTACAAAGCCATGAAATATTTGCAACAACAAGGCATTATCAATTGATGAAATGAGTTTGATAGATTCAAGTGTAGTTGGCATGCATGCTTGCAAAGAAAATATTAGTTCCATTATTAATTGTTGGTAGTAGAGAAGCTGACATTAATGAATCATGGTGTTAAGCCTTTAATTCAGCAACAAAGAGTGACTCATAAAAGCATTGAAAGACGGGGAGGAATAGGCATTAAGCCATAAAATTTAGACAACAACAAGCAATAGGTAGGAAGTCATAAAATGCAGATATGTAAAAAATTATAAAATGATAGTGTAAAGGATACAGGAACTTACAAGTGCCTTGTTCTTTGCTTCAAGTACGATAGACATAAACCCTGCCAATAAACACATTTTTCACTTTCACCAAATAATCTAAGAAAATGAATAAATAATGCAAAAAATGAGAGTGTAATAGATATAGGAACTTACAAATGCTTGTTGTATTGCTTTGAATATGATAGATATAAACTTTCTCAAGAGACATAGATTTTCCCCTCTTCAAATAGTCGAAGCAAATGAATAAACAATGCAAACTATCCTTTGTTCCATAGACTTAAAACTTGACACCATAAGCCATTAATGATGCCTACAATTCAGGCTATTCGCAATAAGTGAAAGTCAAGGACTAATAAATATAGAGAACAACAAATAATAGACATTAATCCATAAAATGTAGAGATGCCAAAAACTTTAAAACAACATTGTAAAAGATATAGTAACTTATAACTGCCTTGTTTTTTGTTGCCAACATGATAGACATAAATTCTTTCAACAAACATAGATTCCACCCTTATGAAATAGTCTGAGGAAGTGAATAAACAATGCAAAACCTGAAAGCGTAAAAGATATAGGAACTTACAAATGACTACTTTTTTTGTTGCCAATACGATTGATATTAACTATCTCAATAGACACAGATTTCACCTTCATCAAAAAATCAAAGCAACTAAATAAAAAATGCAAATGAAAAGTAGGCTCTATATATGCATAATGTCATCATTAAAATGCAAAGTGCAGGAAAAAATACAGGATGCAAATACATCACCAAATCAAAGAACATTAGAAATCTATGTAAAATTTCTAATAGCAATAAAGCATTAGGGATTGTCTAAATTTGTCCTTTTCTAGTGACGAAAAATAGTTTGCAATAAAACAGGGCCCATGACAGATGTAGAGATACAAAAAACTATAACACGACACTATAAAAGGTATAGGAACTTATAGATGCATCAATTTTCATTTGTAAAATAATATACATAGACCTTGTCGATAGACAAAGATTTCACCCTCGTCAAACAATCTGAGAAAATCAATAAAGTATGCAAAAAATCAGAGTGTAAAAGATATGGAAACTTACAAAGCCCTACTTTTTTGTCTCCAATAGGATAGTTATAAATCCTTTCAATAGAGACAAATTTCACTCTCATCAAATTATCCACATATATTGTGAATAGAGCATATTACCCATAAAGTAGATATAAACCCTTTCAATGGAACACGTTATCTAACAAATGACTTTGAGAATCTGTAGGACTTGCCAGGCGAACCATGGTGGGGAAAAATGAGTTGTGACAATACAATATGTACCTATTGTAGCTTCCATGCATCTAGACAACATTTATCACCATCAGAGCTCTTCATGATGGTTGAAAACGTGTTTGAGAAATCAGGTAAACCAGATCAACTTCTTTCCAATTCTACCCATTCTAAACTTGAAGGAAATAATTCTTTTACTTTGTAACTTCATTTGCAAGACAATAGACATAAATCCTATCAACAAGGGCAGATCTCAGTTTCATCAAAGAGTTGGAGCAAGTGAACAAAGTATGCAAAAAGTGCAATGCAAAAGATATAGTAAGTTACAAATGCCTCATTTTTTTTTCAAATATGATGGCTATAAACTGTGTCAGTAGACAATATTTCACTCTCATCAAAGAATCCGAGCAAATAATATCCTTTGCTAGACAAGATGAAAACTTCACACCATAATCCATTAATGACACATGCATTTGAGTCTATTCATAGTAAATGAAAATTAGGTATGAATAAATGCATAATGCCCTTGTAGAAATGTCATGTGCACACAGAAACTGTGGGTATGAAGACAATACTATATCTAAGAACATTATAAATCCATGAAGTATTTCCAATAACAAGAAAAGATTAGGAATTGATTATATTTTTTTGTCTCTTGTGCAGGAAAATAATTTGTAATTGGGAAAATACAAAAGAAGATGAGAAATACCAACAGTCGATGAGACAATACTTAATTTTTTTGTAAAATGTTTGGGTGGTTAGGGAAAAACATTTTGTCTTGTTGAAATGTTTCTAATAGAAAATCAACTTATATAATGTAAAGATGTCAAAAACTATAAAAGGAGACTGTAAAAGATATAGGTACTTACAACTACCTCACTTTTTACTTCCAACATGATAGACATAAATCTTGTCAACAAGGATATATTTGATGCTCATCATACAATCTGAGCAAGTGAATAAACAAGGGAAAAATGACAGTGTAAAAGATATAGGATCTCACAAATGGCTCCTTTTTCACTTCTAATGTGATAGATGTAAAGTGTCTGAATAATAATCTGGGAAAATGAATAAACAATGCAAAGAATCCATTTCTCAACAGACTGAATACTTCATGGCATAAGCCATTAATGATAGCTGCATTTCAAAGTATTCACAATAAATGGAAGTTAGGAGCTATATAAGGACAATGGCTTTGTTAAAACGAAATGCGTGGGCAAGAACATTGGACATGAAGACATGACCATATCGATGAGCATTACAAATGCATGTAATGTTTCCAATATCAACTAAACATTGGGAATTGAAAAAATCTTCCATTTTATCATGTTGGGAAAAATTTGGAACATAACATGGAACATTAGAACTGCAGGTACGTAAAAAACTATCAAACACTACAAAAGATCTAGGAACTTGCATATGCCTCATGGTTTGCTTCCAATATGAGAGACATAAATCCTATGAGTGGACACAGATTTCACCCTCATCAAACAATGTGAGCAAATGAGTAGACAACGCAAGAAAATGATAGTGTAGTAGGTATAGGAACTTACAAATGCCTCACTATTTGCATCCAACATAATAGATATAAATACTTTCAATAGAGACTAATTTAATTTTCATCAAACAATCTGAGAAAATGAAGAAGAAACAAAAACAATTTTTTGCTTGATAGACTTAAGACTTGACACTATAAGCCTATGAATCGTAAACATATATAAACTATAAAATAACATTGTAAAAGATATATGAAGGTATACATGCCTTGTTTTTTATCCATTTGCAATGAATGAAAACTAGACCCAAATAGAAGAATAACGTAGTTGGAGGCAAAAGACATGTTAACTAACAAATTTCACTGTCGTCAAACAATGTGAGCAAATGAGTAGACAACGCAAGGAAATCACAATTTTGTGGATATAGGAACTTACAAACGCCTCGTTGTTTGCATCTAACACAATAGATATAAAAAAATTCAATAGAGATTGAATTAACTATCATCAAAGGATTGGAAAAAATGAACAATAAATGCAAACAATCTTTTGTTGGACATAGTTAAGAGTTCATATCATAAGCCATTAATGAATTCCAAATGCATATAAACTATAAAATAACATTGTAAAAGATATGGGAAGGTACACAGTGAGTAGAAGACTAAACCACTTGATACCAGAAAATTTAGCTTGTCTATTAGAATTTCTATATGATTATATCATATATTTAGTCTATATAATTTTCTATCTTCAAATATTGACATGAATTCTAAACATAAATTTGTTTAGATTGTTGTTCAGCTCCTGAAAGATACAAATGTCTCCTTCCTTTATATTATTATCACGTGGAAATTTTGAGGTGAACACATCAAAGCACTCTTACCCTGCAAAGTATGCAGTCAAAAGTGTTATAAAATTTGTGGTATTTGCCATGAATTTTATAACACTTTACTGCATCCTGCAGGGAAAAAAAGCTCCTCTATTTCTTCATCCTGGAAAACTTAGATGCAAAACGTGTAAGAATCAAGCCAAACTCAAATGCAAAACATATAAGAATCAAGCCAAACTAAGAGAGCATGAATAGGACCCGAGAAGCCCTAAACTGACAAGAATGATTGGCATGCATTTGAACAAGGAACACAAACAATGTTTTACTGGACAGATTTAAGACTTCACACCATAAGCCATTAATGAATTGCAAATTCATATAAACTATAAAATAACATTGTGAAAGATACATGAAGGTACACATCTAATTTTTTACGCATTCACAATCAATGAAAATTAGACACAAATAAAAGCATAACGTTCTTTGAGACAAAATACATGTTAACTAGCATCAATAACTATAATCTATTTTGGGATGAAATTGATAGATTGAAATTGTAGTGTAGGTTTTCTCATAGATAAAACAAACAATTTCAATGTTTGACCAAACAATGTGATTCGTATTTTTCACAATTTTTTTAAAATTTAATCAGAATAACATGTCTGTGGTGTCTAAATGTCCCCATCACCCTAGTGATTGACTATTGAGGATTTTGGAAAACAAAAATTAAGTTCTTCAAAATAGCGTTGCAAACAAGCCTACAATCATTTTTCTAGATAAATAATTCTTGCGAGGAACATGTATTGTTCATGGATTTTGGAAAACAAAATCTAAGTTCTTCAAAATAACATTAGAAACAAGGTCACAATCATTTTTCTAGATAAATCATTTTTGGAAGAATACAACACTGTATTTAAAAGCATCAGGCATTTTAGTATACATTTTCTATTTCACATAAAAGCAACATTGAGTCACTATAGCTTTCTTTTTATCACAAACATGCATTACTATGATTTTCAAAGATCAAAGAGCATTACATGTGGAACATTACTTATAACTATTTGTGAAATTGCAAAAAAAATTGTTTACATCTATAGTATATATGTTTGAAACAGATGAATAAACAACTATGAAGTTATGTGGTGCATATAAGAAGTCAAAATAAACTTAAACATAACTTATAATTGTTTATGAAATTGCAAGCAAAGTTGTTCATATCTATACTATGTATGTTTGAAAGAGATTAAAATACAATTGTCAAGTTATGTGGTGCATATAAGAGGTGAAAATAAACTATCAAACTAGTCTTTATAAAAGCATTAACACGATTGTCTTCTCATTGACATTGTCAACAATAGCTACATTGTGTAGGCTCTTAAACATTTTGCTTATTGATATTGTTTTGTGTTGGAATGTTGTGTTGCCTAGATCTTGGTTCACAATCAATAAGCATTACACTCTTGATAATGTAATTGGTATGATATGTTATCAATGAATAAGAATAAAAATTGGAATAGTGCAGCGTAAGCACTTGGGCTAAACTGCAAATGTTTTTTCAAGTTGGTGGAGATTCCTTGCTGCTTCCTTCAAAGACAATTTGTATGATGCAATTATCCACTGCAAGTGTGAATGTTCCTTGCAATTGTAACTTCCACAATAGGAACATCACTATAGACATGTCTTTCTTGTAATTTTGAAATGGAATTGTAGCTAGCTAGGGGAAGTTTTGTAGATGTTGTTTGTACATATAACAATCTACAGGTCCATCTTCTATTTGAACAGTGCATTGCAGGAAATGCACACATTCAAATTGTGTTAGAGCCACATGTACACTATTCAACATCATTGTTTGACATTTGTGTAAAAAATTCTTTGTTTACATGAAATGCATATTGGTTCGAATGGGGGCAAGTGGAAATTTTTAGGTCTTAGTGTTCCAATCACTTACAATGGTAATGTAGATTAATCAGTGACAAATTACAACAATGTGTCGTTGAGGAAGTTAATGATAGCAAGGCAAACATGAGAAGCACTTTGTATTAGAAATCTATACTATTGTGTAAAACATAAATGATTCAAGTGTTTACTTTCATGTTAGAGGTCTTCAATGGATGTAGAGAGTCCTTTGTAGTTGCATCATTGAGTTCATCAACGAAACTAGACTGTGTTGTTTTCATTATACTTGTGCCTTTTAGACCAGATCGAATAATATTTCTGAATAATATGAAAGGGGTTTTTGTTGATTTCAAGATCAGCTGAAGTGTCACATAGAGCTTTGTGTGGCTAATGGGGACTATAAGCTATAAAGTACACAAATGTCAAGATGGAAAATTCCAAGGGAAATCAGTTTAAGAATTCAATGTCATTGAATTAGAATAAAAATTGTATGTTGAAAAATACATACATTAATCTAATGAAATAGAGACTGTTCAAATGTAAATGTTGTCAATACAGAAAAGCATTTTATAAAAAAAATTGTTCTATGGAAAACAAATTGTAAAAAGTCTTTAGTAAATTCCAAAAAGCAAAGTGCTCAAATTCTATGATGTCGACATGAATTGTGTGGAACATCTTACAGTGGCGAAATCATCTTGGGTCTCTCCATATTTAACCTACAACTCATATTGCATTAGTGCTTGATGATGACTAGTAACAATAGCGCCAATTGTTCCAATCAAGAAGCTGTCATCTGATTGGATGAGCTGGGAGATGGTTGTGTCGGGAATCAATTTGCGTTCTTTACATACTTTGTCAATGGGTTCAATGGTGCTTCTAGCAGTTAAAACAAGGGAATAATCAACATCCCCTCTTTCATATTGTGTTTTTTTCCTAATGATAAAATTTGTGAAACAGACACTTGTATGAGGTGATAAAAATGGAAAAAATGTGTCAATTAATTTGTTGTTGATGTTTGCAGTGATTGTCATTTGACCATGACTGTCAACTACATCAACATGCACAATTGCTTCTTTTGGTGGTATTCCAGGATTTGTGTTAATAGCAGGGCCATAAATAGCTAAAACATCACCTTCAAATGCTAAAGCCAATTATTTTGTGCATATGTTGAGGATGTTTAATGGCTTTGTAGTTTCTGCTTTCAATTTGTACATTATGATTTGAGCAATGACAAAAACTAAATAGATAATTAAACATATAGTCAATTTATATGTGACAAAAATAGGATATAGTACTTGTCTCTTTTCATCTTATTTTTCAACCAACCTATCCATCTTCTATTTTGCAGGAAATGCGGTTTGTGTTTTCCAAATGTTTATGCAAACATATGTAATCAAATATTTATGCCAAGCATGTATTAAAATTGTTCGCCAAAAAGTGTATACCTTGCTTGATATGGGAATAATTGATGATAAGTTGGACTTAATGAGGCCTTGATTTAGTGTTGTGAGGTTTTTTACACATCCACATTAGGTCTTGGACCCTTGCAAACTGAATAAAATGCATCTAATGATGTCTTGTAAAGGTGTTGTAAAGTGTTGTAAAAGAATTTCACACTTCTCTAGACTTAATGGACCTATTTTCCCCCTAATTCAATATTGTAAAATATATTTAATGGTATTCTCACATTAATCTAGAAGGCTTGCAAATTAAACTTGATTCTAATCTAGTGTTGTAATGTGTCTTACACATTCACATTAGATGTTGTGCCTTTCTAGGTTATGTGGACCTCATTTTAATGATGCAAAGTGTATTTAATCACACTTTCACATTGAACTTTGTGTCCCTAGCCCTAATTACTCTTTGCATCATCATTAATAGGCCCCTATGGCCCCATATTGTGCATACCAAGGCTTAATTTGATCAAAGACATGATAAAATCATCATATAAACCTATTTTCTTCATTCCCCAACAATCCAGATGGAAAAAAGCCCCTGTGGTACCAAGTCGCCCATCTGGGCAAAATAGTCCCATCCAGGTGGGACTAAGTCACCCAACTTGGTGACTTAGTCCCATTTGGGCTATTTTCGAGGTTTGGATAGGAAAAATTGAATTTTAAGTTTATTTTTCCTTCATGTTGGCCTTGGGGATCAAATTAACAGGCAAATTAGGTGGATTTCCTATAAATACAAGCTTCTAAACCCTAATTCATTATCATCTAAAATCATTCATCATTTATCTTCCATCTCAAGTCAAGTAAGCTAGGGTTTTAGCATTCTAAGTCATTAAGATAGCTTTCTAAGGCATTCAAGGGCATAATCTTCATTCATTGCTACTGAAATTCAAGATCTATCATGGCAAGTCTCTAACTCCATTGTTTCATGCTTCATTACATTACTTCTTTATTTTGGTTTAATTACCTAAAAAGGGGTTTGACCAAGGCAAACCCCCATGCCCCAACATTCAACATTTCTCTCTCTTTCATTGTGTGTTTGCAGATTTAGGTATCTTGAAGATATGGAAATTACTGAAGGATAAGTTACAAAGTTGAAGAAATATCCTTGTTTGTAAAACCAAAATATCCACAAAAATTCACTTACAAAGTCAGAAATCAGAGTTTCAGAAGTGGACACTTGTCAAAAACCAGAGTGTAGACCGAAGGCTTCCGTTTTCACTTTCAAATTTTCAAAAAAGCCAAAGTGGACTAAGTCACCACCTTTGGCGACTTAGTCCCACTATACCTATTTTTTTAGAGTTTTTTGTAGATTTGGATACCCATTTGATCGAAACGGGCTTCGAATTAATTTCCCAAATCTAGGACTAAGTCGTCCAGCTTGGCGTAAGTGTCCCAGTTGGCCAAAAAATCAAATTTTCTAGAATTTCAGAGACATCAACAATCTGCATTTTGTCTATCAATTTCCAGGTGCGCTTTTTCTATTTAGCATCTTTATCTTGTTCTTTATTACATTTAATCCATCATTTTGCATACATCACTATGTTTTCAAACAACTTGCATATCTTAGGTTTTGTATTAATATTCATTATATTTTATCAGTTCTTTGCATTTAGGACATTGCCTTTAGAGATGTTTCAACTATACTAGCATTAGTCTTTACTGAACCTCCAATTTTTTGTGGGATACCTTTCTCCTTTTAGGTGAAAAACCCTAGAAGTATAAGAGCGAAGCCCCTACAAAAATTTGCAGTTCATTTTGGTGAACTCGCCTTTAGAAAATTTTACTTTTGATTTCAAGTGCATTCACAACCTAGGAATAGCTTGCATCAACATTGCATTAGGTTTTGCATTGTTTAATTTGCATCCTAGGGTTTTAAAAATTGCATTAGTGAAAAGCTCATATAGCTTGCATTATTGCACTTCATTTCATTGAAAAATAGTAAAATTCTACATTTTCACTTTGCATCTGCATCATACAGCACAAAAAACATCAAAATCCATCAAAAAAATTCCTACTATGACTAATTTGCCACCTTGGGCGACTTAGTCCCTTTTCACCCCTGAAACTATCATTTATTGAATTGAAAACCCTATTTTTAAGCTTTCATTTGCTGCCATTAACTATTTGTATCAGTTAGTTGAGTTTTTGTAACATGCATTTCATCAAATCTAGCTTAATTTGGCTCATTTCATGCATTGGTTAATTTCAAAATTTCATTCCCACATTGTTGCATAGCATAATCAGTCAACTATCATATGAAAATTGCATTTCCTTTTAGCCTTTTACATTGTATTTTGAATTTTCATAGATTGTTATTCAAACATGTTAGTATCTATCCTTTCCAATTTTGCAAAGAGAAAGTTAATAAGCATGTTAGTCATTCATACAATGCATTCCCTAGTTATGATAGTCTCTTAGTACAAGAGAATGCAAATGCAAACGTTTGTCTTAAACTTACACCCCCTCCTATCTCTCCTATTTGTGAGGATGATGTGTTAGAAGAGGATACAAACATAGATAACCATGATGATCATAATTGTACTTCTCCCAATACCTCTCCTTTAAGTGACAAAGGTATCTTGGCAAAATAAGGTACAATCGTTGAGAATCACGAAGGTCTTGTTTGTTCTTCTCCTCATTCCCCTTGGAAAGATGGTATAACAATACAAGATGAATTCATTGCCACCACTTTACCTAGTCTCCATTCATCTCCCAACACCTCCCCTACTTGTGCAAATGCTTTAGTGAATACTTCAATCTTCCCTCATTCCCCTCTCCTGGTTAACTATTGAAATTCTTTGGGTGCAAATGAGGAATCTACAATCGTGAATGAGCAATGTTCCTAACATTTGGAAGGGTCCATGAGGATCATCATTAGCACACATGAAAATCATAATTGTCCTTCCCCTAATATCTCTCCTATTGGTGAAGAAGATATTATGGTGTTACATGATCCAATCGATGAGAATCATGAGAATCTTATGTTGGAAAACATCATAGAACAAGACAATTCAACCATGGATAGCTCCCTTACTTATGATGACGACATTTTGGAAGAACCAATCCTTGAATGTCAAGACCATTTGGATTATTGTTCTCCTAAAAACTCTCTTTCTAGGGAGACCATTCTAATGCAAGAAAACAATGAGTCTTCCTTAGATGATAACAAACATGTGATTCTAGATTTCCCTTTATTAGGGATACATCAAACCAAGACCGTCAAGGTTATGCATGCGCAAGTGTCCATTAGATCCCCTTTGATCAATGAACATCATACATACCCCGTGGGACATCCTAAGAATCATCTAATTCTTTACCCACCATCACACAAGAATCAAACTCAAAACCAACCCAAACTCATCCTTTACCCACCTAAGAATAACTTTTCATACCAACCAAGTTACAGTGACATTTCTCACATATATAACAAAGTATATACAATCAAAGCCAATCCCAAACCTGAAAAATCTTATGAAACAACAAGGAAAAGCATGTGATGCTATAGAACAAGGTATCCATGCCCCTCTAGAGCCTAAAACACAAGCACCAAATCACGGTCTTGGTGATTGTCCTTTCATAGAAATCAACCCATCCAAAAAACCTTCACTCAACATCAATACTATCACACAATATTCTTCCAAAAAAAATCTAACCTTGGTACATAAACTGATAGACATCTCATTAAATATATATCAAGCTGAAACCTTGTTTACTTATCAAAATAAATAAAATTAGTTGTTGCTCCTTTCCATGTAATAGTTGTAGTATTATAACATACTCACTATTGCATGTTTTACATTCATCGCAGGGAGCAACACATCATCATCCATTTCAGGCTCACCTTTGTCTTGCACTTAGTGGGGGCAAGGGGTTAAGTAGCCTTGTCCTTGTATGTCACTTGTTGTTGTCTCTTTTGGCTAGTCGTTAACCTTTCATGAACATATAACAACAAGCTTGGGATGTGGATGACATTTCTTAACTTGAATCACATGTCACATACTACCTTATTCATGACGTAGCTTATCAGAAACATATGACTTGGCATTGGGCTTTCTGAATAAGCTCTCATATTTTCTTCTACTTTAAAGCAATTGCTCACAATGTTGTTGTAGCAACCGCTTTAAAGTGGGGGCATACATAGATGACATATTTTTGCAAAATTCATGGCATGATTTTTCTTTTTTGTGATGTTTCCTCTTTTTGGTGGTGTCATTGGGTTTGATGTCGTCCAAGAATGTAAAATCAACTGGCATGGCATGATGCAAATGAGGCATCCCATGGGCAACGATCTGACACTTTGACTTGTCCTCTCTTGGATACATTAGGCATAATGCTCCCTAAGAAGACCTTACATGAACAAAGCAAAATCCCCTTTAAACAAATTTTTTACATTACATTCAAAAACATTTTACAAAAAGCATTTTCATTGTGGTGCCTTATCAAAGTTATCAAGAGGATAACTTTGGTATGGTTAGTATGATGGGAAGCTGACACACTGGCATGACTTTCTCTTTATACGGTGGGAAGCTGACACATTGGCATGACTTTCTCACTAAACCAATTCTTTGGGACAACTCACACTATGAACGACCTAATTTTTCGTGGCCCTAGAGTGAGCACATCTTTGATCCACCTCATTTTTCTTTCCTTTAGTTCTTGTCATTGCATGATTGCGTATCTTGTTTTGCTAAAATTCATTCACCTTGTGCATGTCCTTTTTGTGCTCATGTCGGTTTGACTTAGGATCTTAGGTCCTCGGGGCTTGACCGCCTTCTTGATCTTTTTCATCCTTTGTCATTTGCATTGGTATGAGTGGATCCCTCTTGAATGTCTACTTTAGTGTGAGTTTGAAGCAAGTTCATCCTCTCACTAAAGTGGGGGCTTAATGTGTTGCCAAAAATTGTATACCTTGCTTGATATGGGAATAATTGATGATAAATTGGATTTACTGAGGCCTTGAATTAGTGTTGTGAGGTGTTTTACACATCCACATTAGGTCTTGGATCCTTGCAAACTGAATAAAATGCATCTAACGATGTCTTTTAAAGGTGTTGTAAAGTGTTGTAAAAGACTTTCACACTTCTCTAGACTTAATGGACCTATTTTCCCCTAATTCAATATTGTAAAATATATTTAATGGTATTCTCACATTAATCTAAAAGGCTTTTCAATTAAACTTGATTCTAATCTAGTGTCTTACACATTCACATTGGATGTTGTGTCTTTCTAGGCTATGTGGACCTCATTTTAACGATGAAAAGTGTATTTAATCACATTTTCACATTGAACTTTGTGTCTCTATCCCTAACTACCCTTTACATCATCATTAATAGGCCCCTATGGCCCCATATTGTGCTTCCCAAGGCTTAATTTGATCAAAGACCTGATAAAATCATCATATAAACATGTTTTCGACAATCTAGCTAGCAAAGGAGCCCCTGTGGGACCAAGTCACCCATCTAGGCGAATTAGTCCCATCTAGGTGGGACTAAGTTGCCCAGCTTGGCGACTTAGTCCCATTTGGGCTATTTTTGAGGTTTGGGCAGGAAAAATTAGATTTTAAGTTTATTTTTCCTTCATGTTGGCCTTGGGGATCAAATTAATGAGAAAATTAGGTGGATTGCCTATAAATACAAGCTTCTAAACCCTAATTCATTATCATCTTAACTCATTCATCATTTATCTTCCATCTCAAGTCAAGCAAGCTAGGGTTTTAACATTCTAAGTCATTAAGATAGCTTTCTAAGGCATTCAAGGGTAGAATTTTCATCTATTGCTGCAAAAATTCAAGATCTATCATCATGTCAAGTCTCTAACTCCATTGTTTCATGCTTCATTACATTACTTCTTCATTTTGGTTTAATTACCTACAAAGGGGTTTGACCAAGGAAAACCCCCATGCCCCAACATTCAACATTTCTCTATTTCATTGTGTGTTTGTAGATTTAGGTATCTTGAAGATTTGGAAATCATTGAAGGATAAGTTGCAAAGTTGTTGAAGACATCTCCTTGTTTGCAAAGCCAAAATATTCACAAAAAGTCACTTATAGAGTCGAAAATCAAAGTTTCAAGGCAGACACTTGTCAGAAACTAGAGTGTAGTCTGAGGGCTTTCGTTTCCACTTTCGGATTTTCACAAAAGCTAAAGTGGACTAAGTCACCACCTTGGGTGACTTAGTCCCACTGTACCTTTTTTTTAGAGTTTTCTATAGATTTGGATACCCATTTGACCAAAATAGGCTGCGGAGCAATTTCCCAAATCTAGGACTAAGTCGCCCAGCTTGGTGTAAGTGTCCCAATTAGACAAAAAATTAGATTTTCCAAAATTTCAAAGACATCAACAATCTTCATTCTGCCCTCTATCAATTTCCAGGTGCACTTTTTCTGTTTAGCATCTTTATCTTGTTCTTTATTGCATTTAATCCATCATTTTGCATACATCACTGTGTTTTCAGACAACTTGCATATCTTAGGTTTTGCATTAATATTCGTTATATTTTATCAGTTCTTTGCATATCTTAGGTTTTGCATTAATATTCGTTATATTTTATTAGTTTTTTGCATTTAGGACATTTCCTTTAGACATATTTCAACTATACTATCATTAGTCTTTAGTGAACCTCCAATTTTTTGTGGGATACCTTTCTCCTTTTAGGTGAAAAACCCTAGAACCGTAAGAGAAGCCACTACAAAAATTTGCAGTTAAAAAAAAATTGAAAAAAAAAATATTAATGAGGTTTGATATGATTTTGAAATTTGTTGGTGTCAAATGTCAAGTATTTACCTCTTTGTAGATGCTCTAGATGTTGTGGTGTAGGTTGGGAAATTCTGAGATATATGTTGTATGAAATAGCAAGAAATTTGTAACCTACAGCTGACAATTTTGAAACTTGAATATGCATACAAAAAATATTTTATGGCTCTATTGCAACCTAGTTCTGTGATGCATAACAATTTTTATCTTCCAATTTGATTCTAATAAAGAAATGTATGGTGTGAAATGTTTAATTAATATTTTCAATAAAAACATACCTCTTTCAAAATGGTTGTGTAGTCATGCAAGATATTTGCAATAGTATGATTGATATTGTTCTCTTGGAACAATAGCCAGACCTAAAATTTGCATGAGTAGAAAATAGAGGCAGTGACATAAGAAGCTCATAGTGACTACACTGGGTAGGATAGACAACAAATTGAATGGGACTTAGCAGAAACTGTGGAATCGATTTTAAAAGTTCCTATCCATGAATTAAATATTATTTGGATGTGCTTGAAAGCAGTTTTGCAATCCATAATAAACTTAGGTTTGTAATTTGTTTCTAATGAAGAAACATATAATGTAGAAAGGCTTACCAATATTGTGCATGATAGTATACCTATTTCAGGAGAGATATATAGTGACTTGCAACTACATAATCATGTCAAAGGTTTAAAAGAGGATGCTTGGTGGTCATGACTAGGAACAATAGAAAAGTCGAGATCTGCATAAGCAAAACACCAGAAGAGTAAGAATTCTGATTAGAGGCATGAACAGTATGAAGAACAATTGATGCAACAATTCTTTTATACTCACATAAATTGCAAATTGGTTTTCTGCACCTCTGAGCAGCAATGATAATAGCACGCTGTAGAGAGAATATTGATAGTAAATAGTTACAGTTGCAAAACTGTATACTATGTACTGATGACTAGAGCTGAAGGGATATTGCAAAGTGGTCTGACCAATATGTATCTAGTACTCTAAATTTGACAATAGCAATTTCAATGTTATGTATCCAAAAGTGATCCAACAGACTGCATGCATGTGTTGTTGGCTTGTCAACAATCAGTGACAATTTGTGGTGTTCCATAAATTCAAGAAGAATTGCTTTTAGTCTTGTGGATTCTAACATGTCAATGTTAAAGTCTCCAACAATAATCAATTTCGAATTAGGTGGCAATAAGGTCACAACAGTTTGTATAAAATTAAAAAGATCACGAATAGGTTTGTTTGGTGTTAAGTACAAATTTATGATGTGCATAGTCATGCATATGCAATAGGTCAATAGCTATTGATTCTAGATATTTTGTTGAAAAATTCTGAAATTTTTGCATTGAAACTATTTTACTGCAACATGTTAATAGGCCATGAATGCTTGTTGTAGTATAGCAATTGTATGTTTTGTCAAGAAATCCAATGTGGTGGAGCAAATTATGTTTGGTTTCTTGGAAGCAAAGGACAGTCACTTGGAGAAAATCATGGTCATGGGCTATTTCTTGTGCATGCAATGCAAAGCTACTTGTATTCAAAGATCATATGATAAAATGATTTGGAGAGATGGACAAAAGGCTATGCTCTACTTTCCATTGTGTCGAGGCCATAAGGCGTTGCATTTTGTCATTTACTTTTTCTGACACTTTAAAGTTTTGTTATTGTAGCTTATGTGTGAGATATAATGACTTGATGTTTCTTACACGTGATAAAGTAGTGTACACAAGGCCATGTTGATAGACCTTAAATGGGTCAAAATCAATTGCGTCCATTGTTAGACCTTGTGCTCTATAAATAGTTCGTGCACATGCAAGTTGCAAAGGAAATTGTGCTCTTGACTTTTCTAATGATTCTTGTTATGACTGTCTAAGAAGGCATAATAATTCGTGTATAGATTTTGCATTCTTTGTCGACGTAATTTTCCAATAGTGGAATCATTGAATTCTATCCAAATGATGTCTTCTTGCTTGGTTGTATGCAATTTGAAGATACCATCTACACCATTTACTAGTCCATATTTTGTATCAATGTTGCAAGCGATCAATTCAACCAAAATGTCTTTCTTGAGCATAATTGTGCTAGGAAATGATGATTTCAGAGGTTGACATTGAATGTTATCAATTGTTGTGTCTTGTTTATCAATTGCATGTAATACATAAAGCTTTGTTGATAAGTTGTCTAGTATTTTTTTGTTGTGCATGTCGACTGTTGTATTTCTATGAAACAAGTATGGAAATCATGGATCATTTGGAGGTGTCTTATAGCACATTGCAATCAAATAGCCAATGTCTTGATTGGTTTGTTGACCAATCCTAGTATGATTAAGTATGTAAATGAAATGTTGATTTGTTTGTCTAACGACGCTATGTAGTTCAAAGCACTTGACATTGTCGGTCCAAAAGGTGTACGAAATTCTCTCCTTATCTATTATTGGTTCTTCAAATATCCAAGTATCACAAATAGGTTGTGCTTGGTAGAAATCACCACAGAAAATGATATCTATGTTTCCAAAAGGTGTTGTTGGTGTGTGCTTGATTTGACGAAGTCTTTTGTCAATGGTGTAAAGCATTTTTGAACCAATCAATGAGACTTCATCAATAAGAAGAATTTGCATTTGGTCTAATTTTTTGCTTAGGGCATCAGGTTGTGTTTGAATCTAGAGGCAACATTTTTGAAGAGTTGCATGGCAATTGGAATATTGAATGTGAAGTAATGCCACCTACATTGAATGCAACTTTTCCTATTGAAGCAACAATAATGCATTTAGGCTTGAGTGGATCACTATCTAGTTGTTTATCATAGAATCTAATCATTGCCTCAAAAAGTATTTTTGCTATGAAGGTTTTCCATGTGCCTGCCCCACCTCTTAAGAACAAGTACAATTCTTTTTTTGAAGCAATCCTTTTTTACATTAGTATATCCTTTACAATTGATTGTTGTTCTTTGTTCAATTGTCTTCGTAGTTTGTAGTATTCTTCATTGCCTAATAGAAATGGATGTGCAATCTCCGAGAATAGTTTTTTGCAAATAGAATCCTTGAGATTTGTATTCTTCATATGGTTCAAGTCACCTATGATGTCATACTTTTCCATGCCATTTTCTTGTTTGCTTGTACCAATTTCATCTACAATGTCTATTGTTGGACAATTATCATTTTCAACTTTTGTGGAAGCTTCATCAATGTCACCCCATTTAGGAACAACTTGTGTAGTATACAGCTTTTTGACATTTGCAATTTGTGCTTTGTTTGCATTGAACGCTACACTCCGTGTTTCATATCCAATTAACAAGGTTTGTTCACTAGATCTGAAAGGAACATGCAGCATAAGATTTTCTTTGCAATAATTGTCAGGGTCAATTTGGATTGTATCTTACATAGCATATGATCTGTGGAGTTGCTCTTCTTTGCAAATTTCTGGGGTCATCGAAGTAAAAAGTGGCATATTCAACCAATGACAAATTGTCAAGAGCTTTTGGTCATTACATGTATTTTTCTATTATAGATGCACACATTATGTTTTTGAAATCGTCTTGCTCTTTTGCCAATAGCTTAGGGATTTTTAACATGTACACTCTGCTTTCTAATGGTGCAATATTGATAAAAACAGTTTTCCTTGAGCATCTACACAATGGCAATGAGAGAATTATATGAACAGCTTGACGACTGGACATTTGTTGCTAGTTAAGCAATGCATTTCTAAGATTCTGTATAAATTGCACTTTTCCATCATAAGCAATGGTGCATTCATGTCACAATTTTTGAAATGCTAGAGATAATGTTCTATCTTGTTTCATCATATATGAGCTACAATAAGATGTAGCAATGTATGCATCTAAAATAAATTACGTATCTACATTTGCATACCATAGTTTGGGCACTTTCTTTGCAAACACATTTATCCAAATGTCAGATGGATCTCTTTTGAGCATGACAATTTTGTGTGACAATGTTGATTGAAACATTGTAATGTAGTCATTTTCATGCATTTCCAATTCATGCAAGAAACTTTGAACTGAAAATGCCTTTGTGTAATGTTTATTTTCCAGTTGCTTAAATTTTTTTTTGCTTTCTCCTTGATTGTAGCATCAAGCACTGGAAGCGATTCTAAAACTATTGTTTTTCTCATCAAAGGAAAGGAGAAACTAAATCTACAAGTTGAGTTTTTGTATTTCTTGCAAGTCTTTGTATGATGATATGTTTGCATTTTGGCAAGATTTGTATCAAGTAGCAATGAGTCACATGAAATATACTTTTCCACAAAGCTTTCTATTTCAGTATTTGAGCAATTGCCATATACAGGTGCCTCAATTTTGGAATTCTGTAACAAAAGAATAGTTTGTGACTTGGCCGAAGAGCTCATGGTTTTTTAGCATCATTTTTTGAAATGTGTTGACTTTGTGGTTGAAATAATGACTGAAAAGCACTGAATTTTTTCTGATTTCAAAATCCAAGTCCCTATCTTCTATAGTTTCATTACACTTTGATTGTTGCAAAATACATATTTGGTGCAAAGCTTTGCACAATGGCTCCCAAAAATGCTCAACACTTGTTAATGTCACAAAAAAAGTTGGAGGCCCCAATTGTCTTATCATTGCAAATATGTTCTTTTTAGTGTTTTCCAGATAATCAGGTGAGGTCCAAATGCTTTTTAATGTTCGCCCAATGGAGATTGCAATATTTTTTCAAGTTTTGTTGGATTGTGCACATCTTTTGCAAGAAACTTCTCACCTTTCAATTTAGTTTTTCGTATGCAAATCCATGTTAGCGAGGATACTTGGTAAATAATAATTTTAATAGCCTTAAGAAAATATTTTTTATGTGTGTTGCATAGTCATTGTCTTTATGCATAAGCTCCCATATTGCAATTTTATGGTACGTCAATTTTTTAGCAATGTCAGTTGAACGGGCCAAGCCATAGAATAAAGTCGGGAAGTTCATCTCCTCTGCATACATGTCTTGGAAAATACCAAGAAGTTTAAACCCTTCTGATGGTGCAATTTCAATGATTGTTGTGTCAAGGTCTTTGATTGATTGTGTTTCATTAAACCAATGTATAACTGATTCAGTTATTGACTCCTCATCATCTTCAGATGTCTCATCTCACATAATCGGTTTTGTTTTGAAATATGTTTGCATTTTTGTTGTCTTCTTTGCCAACAACTCATGCCATTCTCTATTTATAGAGATGTTCTCTTTTTTGTACAATGGTGTTTTGGATAGTGCAATTAAAGCATCCATGACTATGGTAGGTCTAACATTTCCTTGTGCATATGCATTATCATATTCTAGCTTTTGCTTCAATCTAACTACTACTATTTTGGTTTCATCTACTTGCCTAGGAAATGCTTGTTGAACTTTATCAAAATCTACAAGAACATTGATAATTGTCTCGAGCAAGCCATACTATGCTCATTTATATCCCAATTGCTTGATTTGTGCAAAAGCTATGCATAAAGAGACAAGCCTTTCCTCTAGAGCAATCAAAGAATGAACATCTATTCATGCATTCCATCTTATTCTTGCAAGTGTGGAAAAATATGGAACCTTACCGTCTAGTGTGGCTTTTATACATTGTTTGCAAATGGGTTGTCCTATTGCTATTTTTTTTTCATACGTCCGAGTAAATAGCAAAGACAAAGCTTCTAAAAGTGTGTTGTCAACTTTACAAATGTTGTGATGGAAATGTAGCATGTTGGAAACAAAGCATGATTGAGTGGGTGTGTCGTTTATCATTTGCAAGTATGAGTTAATAGATTTTTTGACTACGTTGTTTTTTGTGCGAGTGCCTTTTGCTTTTGGTCGTTGATAAGTGTTGTTTTCCTTTTGGAGAATAGAATATCTATATGGTATACATTTCAATTTTTCCAAATGTAAACCATAACCCTTTTTTCCACTTCGTATTTGTCTTTTCAAATAACGTAACGATTGTTGTTGCGTTGGATTATGGCTAGAATCACATAATTGAATTTTACTATGTGGGTGGGATTGAATTATTTTTCTGACATTGGTAATGGGTAGGAGAGAACTAGGTGGTGTATTTTGTGGAACATTTGCAAGGGATGCTTGTGCATTCTAGATTCTTGCTTTTAGGGAGTGTAATGTCTCATGTGATCGTAACTTTTCCTTAGTTGTTGTATGTATTGTTGAAACTGTTTGTTTTTTATGAGAACTAGTCATATTGTTTGTTGTTTCAAATTTGAAAGTGCTAGACATATGTTGAATAAAAGGTGGATCCTTTGTATGGATGTTTTGTGTCAATTGTTCTTTTTTTTGGATTTGTTCATAATGACAATGGCCCAAGCTACTTGGAAAGCAAACTTAGTTCATATTTCTTCTTGGTTTCATGCAATTAGAGTATGTTTTGGCCCTGCAAAATGGAGATGCTTGCCATATGTGTATTGTTGCATCAAACATATGGGACAACCATAGTGTACAGAATTTAGACCCTTCAAGGCCAGTTTCCACATATGGGCATCCCAATTTTGGAAACCAATGATTGTAACTGCAATAGACGATTGTTGTTTTGTATGCTAGATTGACCAAAAGCATCAAAAAAAGAAATTGCATATTTGTTTTCAACTATCAATGCATTGGCCAATGACTGGGCCATGAATAATCACAAAGCAACTGGATCAAATTGTTCAGGAAGCAAAAAAGCTATAGCAGAAAATAGTCTTTCGTCACATGTACTAGCAAATGTAGCCATTCTACAAAGTCCAAGTGTTTCAAATGCATTTGGTGTTCTGTGCCAAATGTTGTCCAAATTACAGTATGTGACTTGCAAGTGTCGTTGGATATTTTCAGTGTAATTGTATGTATTTAGTCGTGAGAACACGGGCTCATAGTGGCCAGCACCATGAGTTGTATCGTGGAAAATAATTGATATTGCAAGATTACATGCATCCTTGCTAAAATGTAAGTACATTATTTTGTATGTTAAAGACCAAATGCGTATTGGTATGTTTAGCCAATATGCTAGCCATTTTAGACAGAATGTGTCACCTTAAAGCCCAATTTCACCACTATTGTTGATTTTTGTGGCTAAAAGCCTCATTCTTCATAGATACGTGTTTTTGCCATGTACATTATGCAAATTTGTTAGCATCGTTGGATGCAATTCAGTATCATAGGACCTTAAAGCTATAGGACAATGATTGTGAAGGAAATTTAAAAAATGAACCACAAAACCATTGCGTAGTTGTTTTGATGTATAATGGTAATGAAGCAAAACATTTACTATGTCAAATAGGCAATCATCAACTTTGTAACTAAACGAGTCACTTCGAAAACAATGTGCATAGTGTAGAGCTTCATCAATTGATGTGAAAGGTGCATTCACACTTGGCTAGTAGGTTTCTACTACAATTGTTTGTTATGATATTTTTTGTCTTTTAACACAATTGTTTGTAACCTTATTAGCAGATTCTGTATGAAAGGACAAAAGATACAAATTGTATTGACACTACTTAGTACAATAATTACTATAAAAGAATGTGAGAAGCTCGAAATAATTAATACATACAAAGAAGAATTGAAGAGGCAATTACTCACCGTGATCAATAGCAATGCGGGACTCCTAATTATAGCCTTTGCTTGACTATTGCACACTAGAAAGCCTACAATGCAACAAAAAATTCTTAATATCAATTCATGTGACTAAAATGGAACTTGTTTTAGGACTATTAAGCAAGGTAGTAGATATTTGAAAATAGGAAAAAGAGAAAAAATCATGATTATGTATTACTCACATTGACCAACAACAATGCAAAATGTGGCATAATATCACAAAATTGGAAATCCTATGTAGTCCACAATCTGGAAAAAAGAGCCCAAATTAGTTGAGTGGTGGCAAATGAATTCAGCAAAAGCAAGGTAATTGAGTGTAAGGAAATAAATCGTTCAATTTTGGTAGTAATCTTGTTATACTTTTCAACTCCATGTACGGTTTGAGCCTAGATACATATATGTGTACACACAGACATATGCATATATATTTATATATATATATATATACATATGTATATATACATAAGTATATATGTATAAATACATATGTATATATATACATATGTACATATACATATGTATATATGTATATATGTATATATACATATGTATATGTACATATATATATGCATATGTATATCTATATACATATGTATATATGTATATACACATATGTATATATGTACATACACATATATGCATATATGTATCAATGCAGTTGCAATCTTAGAACTTCTAAGCAAATTCTGCACTATCAATCTATAAACAATAGAAACTTTTCTAGATAGAAGGGTATTATGCTTTATCTATTTGGTCAAAAAAACCAATGGACAATGTGCAACATCGAAGAACAATAGAATATTATGCCATGTCTATGTGTTGTGGGAAGGAAAACTGTGAAATGCAATATGCAAGAAAATTATGTGTTCTCAAGTCCTAAGGAGCAACAACTTTGCACTGTCCAAGGAAATTCCACTGTCTCAACATCTAATTAGCAATAGTGCTTCAAGGTCCATGGAAACTATGCTTTACCAAATTCTTGCATTAAAATTGTATCTACAAAATAACAATTTTCCTTAATATGATTAAAAACATAAGTGTAGCATTCTAATACAGTCTTTGCTAACTGTTTACTAGTAACTCAAACAGAGTAGCAGTGACCAACATCAATGCCTAGATAGCCATAGAGGTTTCCAATTTTGCGAAGCTAGCCAATTTCTATAGTCTCTACTTTCTGACCATGAACACCATCTTGCCAAAGGTTTCTTCTTTATCGCTTTTGATTCCTGTAGCTAAACATGGTCCATTACAAAGAATTGGAAGCAAGTGATCAATTGCTTTTATGTATAACTGCAAATAAAAGTGAAATATTCATTGAAATATGCAATTACCAACTGTACAAAATATCTTTATTGAATGACACTATAATAATATAGAAGCATAACATAACAATAGTGGATAAAGCACAAAGCAGGAGAAGCCAAAAGTGCAAAAAGAATATAGTTGCAAAGAATAACACGGGAAAATAGGCTTGATGCATGACTATAACTATAAACTAGTAAATTTTCTATATTTAAGTAGAATAATTTTCTTGTAGGAAGAATACACCGTGATTATATATAGAATAGGAATAAAAAAATAGAGTGAACTTACAAATTTAGACCATAGCATGTTACAAACTTGATCTCTATGTATTGACGCATGTAGCAAATGGTCTGAGAAACGACTGCCACCTGAGAAGAACAAGGCACCGATCGATCTTAATAATAGATAGAAAATATGTATAAAAATGCATTCCAATTTCCAACACTCAACTTTAACACCAGTTTTAGACAAGGCATGTGAAATACTATGAACAATTTCATCTATCCACATAAACATTTGCAATGAAGACATGCGTATAGCAACAAAACATTAGTAATGCATAAGCCTATCACATTTTTCCTATTAGTGCATGCACTAATATTCTCCATTGAATGTTGTGTATTAGAATGGTGCATCAACAGCTCCATCGGTAAAATATATATATCACTATGCTAATGTTTTGGGGATTAATTTATTAAAAGCAAATTATTGATTTTTTTTGTAATTTTGTCATTGGCTACTGGTATTTTCGTTGTGGTTTTGTCATTTTATAATTTATTTAATTATTGTGACGAACTTTGCTATTGGAAATATTTCATGATTTTTTTGGTCTAGTTGTGTCTTCACACCCACTGTTTCTGGCGACGCGTGGTGTTTTAAGGAGTACATTTACATTTACTATTTGTAAATTTTCATTTATTATGAGTAAACTAAAGTGCAGACGTCATTAGTGACTTATGGTGTGAAGTTTTAAGTCTGTCGAGCAAAGTATTATTTGTGTTTTTTATTCATTTGCTTAGATTACATGCATGATGCACATGCATCAAAACATCATGGTAAATCAAACATATCTTGAACAAATAGACATCCTTCAATGTCTATCACTGTTTCATGAATGCACAATTGATTTGGATTGGAAAAATACAAAATGATGACCAAAATATCAAAAGCCAATGATGAAATTGCAAAAACATAGATTGATCCATAAGAACACTGATTGATAAGGAACAACAGAGATTAAACGATTGCAAAAATGTAAAAAACGATTAGGAGGGTGAAATCTTTGTCTATTGAGAGGGTTTATGTCTATTGTATTGGAAGCGAAAAATGATCCATTTGTAAGTTCCTATATCTTTTACAATGTCATTTTTATAGTTTTTTACATCTCTACATTTTATGGGTTAATGTCTATTGTTTGTTGATCTGCAATAAAGACTAGAAGTAATATTTTCTCTACATGCTTGCATGCCAAGTGCATTTCAGTCTATTAAATGAAAATGAAAATTAGGCCTAGGTGAGTACAAAATGTCTCCATATGAAATCATTTCGCCAATTGGCAATGTTTTATTTCTAATTCAAATATTTCATACCTTTCTCATGTTCTTTGATATAGTCGTGTCCTAGCACCAAATGTTCCTCTGAATGTGTGGTGTTTTAACAAGGACATTTAGCATTTCCCAATCACTAATTTTTATTTATTGTCAGTGGATTGAACTACAGTCAACATTAATGGATTATGTTGTCAAGTTTTAAGACTGTTGAGCAAAGGATTATTTGCATCGTCTAATCATTTCCACAAAATATTTAATGACAATGAAATTTGTCATAAAAGAAGGCATTTGTAATTTCCTATATCTTTTACATTGTATTTTTTGCATTGTCTAATAATTTGCTCAGATTTTTTGATGAGAGTGAAACTTGTTTCTCTTTAGTTTAAAAGTTGTTATATCTTTTACACTGTCATTTCATTTTATTTTTTTATCTCCCTCTAATGGATTAATCTCTGTTGATCCTTATCGTTGCATGCTTTTATCAGTCAATGCATGTTGTCCATTTAAAGACCTCACACCATAATTCATAAATGTTTAGCTCTCTGTTGACCACCATTAACAATGCAACTAATCTATTGTTTGCTACGCATGCATACCAACCACAATTCAGTGTATGAAATGACAATTAGATCAAGATAAATGCACAATCTGTTACTGTAAAATCTTTAATATTTCATCAATATGCAATGTTTTTCATTGGGAACATCTAATTCTTCTTTCATATTAGATTCATAATATTCTATCTTTTCTCTTCATTTCATTCATTAGGAATGCAACTAATATTTTCTCTACATGCATGCGCATGAACTGCATTTTAATTTATTAAATGAAAATGAAAATCAAGGTCTAAATAAAAGCAAAATGTCTCAATATAAAATCATCTCATCAACTGATAATGTTTTTGTCTATTATTTGTTGCTCTATGCATTTCATGGGTTAATGTTTATTCTTTGCTATGTATGATTGAGCTTTAATGGGTTAGTCTATGTTGTTGAGTTAAAGACTTAACACCATAATTCATTAACGTTGACTTCTCTGTTGGCCATGATTAAGAATGGAAGTAAGCGTTTCTCTACACACATGCATGCCAGCTACAGTTCAATCTATTAAATGAAAATGATAATTGTTCCTATTGGAAATATAGTTGTGTGTTTGTATGAGGCCAGGGATTTTCTTAGAGATATTAAGCCATAAAAACACTCAACAATAGCAAAGAACAAAAATAGATGTGTGTCTAATGGAAGCTAAAAAGGAGGCATTTGTAAGTTGCTATATCTTTTACACCGTCATTTTATATTTTATTTATATGTCCTTGCAACAATTTTTATGGCTTAATCTATACTGCTTAGTTAAAGACTTAACACCATAATCCATTAATGTCAAGTCATGTGCCAGTGATCATTGAAAATGGAATTAATCTTTTCTTTGTCAAACATGCATGTCAATTGCACTTAAATCTATCAAATGAAAATTAGTTTTAAATAACTAAGAAATCTATCAATGTAAAATATGTGTTTATTGAGACGATTTATAACTATCTTATTTGTATGTATAGTGTAACAAATATATTTGCATCATTTTAAAGCATTTGTGTTGTTTTAACCATGTTTTGGGTGCCACAAAGATTTTTCATAATTTGCTCATTGTGTTTTGAACAATTATTGGTGCGAAGATCAATGTTTTTTGCATGTTATTGCCTATCAATGCATTCGATGTTAATCATGGCACTAAAATTTATCCTATGGTTTTTGGCATTATTTTATTAAAAGGGAGTTTGGGCTATTTTTTTGCAAATTTTCCATTCAATCCAAATTAATTGTACATCCATGAAACATGAAAAGTCATTGAAAGATGTCTACCTTTTCAAGATAGACCTAATGCTCTATCTATTTCTTGATCCATGGACATCATGCACATGTTCAAGAAATCATTGTCGATATCTTTGGTAGGTAAGTCACATTGTTCATAGTAGTTAGCATGTCTAATTGGAAATTGGAATGCATGCTTACATAGATTTTATTTACTATTAAGATTGATAAGTGCCTTGATAATAGAAGCAATAGCTTATTGCTATAAGGCAATCAACAAATGTAGCTAGCAAACTCAAAAATCACTTCAAGCAAATATGATTTTGATGCTCATGATTCTAGCTACCTATTTGAGACTCAGTTTTCTAACATTTGAAGAAGCAACATCAGTGGCCATCTAAGAGTTGCCAGCCACTCATTGATAGCCAACCAAGATTATAATAAAAGTTGAAAGAGTCTCTACTGCACTTCACATAGATCATGTCATCAACTTCATTAGAGAACATCTAACAAGGACATGTCTATAACACATAATAAATATGAATGTGTTCAAATCATAGGATATGATCCCAAATAAAGTTGAATTGTAATCTAATACTAAATCCATGCTTTCAAAAAAGGCACAAAGCCTCATTAGATAGACTATATATTTGTAATACTATATTCATAATCTTGTAAAAAGCATAAGAAGACTAAATGAGCAAAAATGGAAAAAGACATTGCATTGTTCATTGTAGCTTTAATCTTACTGTAGACACTTCACATGATTCAAGGAACATTTAAAATTAATATATAAGATGAAATTATTAAAATTTCACTCACATGTTACTTGAACTTTTTAATGCTTATCTGTACCTCCTCATTACCGGACATTATCACAGATGTAAATTCCTATGCAATTTCAGTTCCTCTATCTATGATCAGCTTCAAAACTGGATCAAACATAAGGTCACAAACATATACTACAATGCATTAAGTAGAAGTGTTAAGCCTGTAAAAGGAAATGACATTGCAATTTACTAGAGGACAATTTATCATGCTTATCAACCACAGTGTGCAAATAATAGTTAGATATCTGATCAATATCTTTAACTAGCAATACTTATTTTTATCCTAAAATTAAGAAATTCTAAAGCCATGTGAGGTTCTGATTTATTTTTGAACCAAAACAAGACATAAATCAAAGATAAAATAGCTTATCCTATGTAAATGTGTACTTTACATACTTAGTGTCAATGTAATTGTTAAAGCTATTAGAACAGTCATTGTGCAATAAATATTATGTTCTCTTTCTTACACATCTCATGCCATAGTATTCACAAATGCATAAACTGGTTCAAAGCATACCTATTCACATTGTTGTAGTAGTATATTGATTTCTATAACAGAGATAAGATGCCAAACAATAAACACTTGGCATAGATTCCTACAATATCAACGACCACTGGAAAACACATTGTGCCATGCTCCTAAATAAAAGGGTGTTGAACATTACGCATGTATTTGACATGTGGTTATAGACAATATACACTCTGCACTAATTTTATCTAACACCCTTTGAAACTGTCTGGCATATAGTTTCTTTGTTTCAACAACTAATACTATTCAGTGTTTGTTACATGCACATATGCATAGATAATAGGTTCATGCCTTCGCCCACACACACACACACACACACACACATATGTATCTATATATGCATGTATGTATGTATGTAAGTATGTATGTATGTATGTATGTATCTATATGCACATATATATGTATGTATATATTGCACATATATATGTATGTATATATTGCACACACACACATAAATAATTGTATGTATGTGTACATATATATGTGCATATAGATACATATATATATACATACATACACATATATGTGTGTGTGTGTGTATCTATATGCATTTATTTATATATATGTATCTATACATGTATATGTGTGTGTGTATGTATCTATATGCATGTATGTATATATATGTATCTATATATGTATGTATGTATGTATATATATATATATATATATGCACATATACATACATACATACATACATACACATGCATACACATGTATATGCACATATAGATATATACATACATACATATATTTATCTACATATATCTATGTACACATAAATATATAAACACATACATATATATATACATATATACATACATACACACACACATATGTATATACAAAAATATATAAACATATATGTATGTATATACACTCATATATACATACATATATATGCAAATATATGTATGTATGTAAATACACTCATATATATATATGTGTGTGTGTGTGTGTGTGTGTGTGTGTGTGTGTGATAAACAACACAAATAATCTTTTGCTTGACAGGCTCAAAGCTCAACACCATAATCCATTAATGCAGACTACACTTGAATCTATTCAAAATAAATGAAAATTGGATCTTAATAAATGCAAAATGCAGAACACACACATATATATAAACATTTATGTATACATACACACATATATACATATATATATGTACATATAAAAACATATATGTATATACACACACACACACACACACACATATGTGTATATATATATACAAATACATATAAATACATAAATATATATACACACACTTATATACACAATTAACAACGGTTGCACTTCAGTCTATTCATAATAAACAAAAATTAGCAAATACTTACACACACACATATGTATATATATATATATATATAAAAATACATATAAATACATAAATATATATACATACTTATATGCATAATTAATGACGGTTACACTTTAGTCTATTCATAATAAATAAAAATTAGCAAATACTTATATACACACACACATACATATATATATATGTATGTGTATATACTAAACAACGTAAATAGTCCTTTGCTTGACAGACTCAAAACTCAACACCATAATCCATTAATGACAATTGCACTTGAATCTATTCACAATAAATGAAAATCAAAGCTAAATAAATGCAAAATGTAGAACACACACACATACATACATACATACATACATACATACATACATACATACATACATATATATATATATATGCACATATACAAATATATATACTTATACATATATATATATTATATATATATATGTTTTTGCAATTTCCTCATTGGATTTTGATATTTTGGTCATGGTTTTGTATTTTTCCAATCCAAATTAATTATCTACTCATGAAACAGTGATAGGCATTAGAATGTCTATTTGTTCAAGATATGTTTGATATACCATGCATGTTTTGATGCATATGCATCATGCATAAAATTTGAGCAAATGAATAAACAATGCAAATAATACTTTGCTCAATAGACTTAAAACTTCACATCATAAGCCAGTAATGACACCTACACTTCAGTCCACTGACAATAAATAAAAATTTGCAAATAGTAAATGCAATTGTACTGCTTAAAACACCACGCATCACTAGAAATAGTGGGTGCCAAGACATGACTATACCAAAAAACTCATGAAATATTTCCAGTAGCAAAGTTCATTACAATCATTAAATAAATTACAAAATGACAAAACCACGACGAAAATACCACCAGCCAATGAGAAGATTGCAAAAAATTCAATAATTTTCTTTTAATAAATTAATCCCCAAAACATTTGCATAGCGATATATATATTTCACTAACATGATTTCTAATGCACCATTTTAATAGGCAACATTCTGCCGAAATGGAAAATCACAAATAGTAAATGCAACTACACTGCTTAAAACATCACATGTCACCACAAACAGTGGGTGCGAAGACATGACTACACCAAAATGCTCATTAAATATTTCCAATAGCAAAGTACCAACAACCAATGAGAAAATTGCAAAAAAAATCAATAATTTGCTTTTAACAAATTAATCCCCAAAACATCAGCATAGCAATATATATATTTTATCGACACGATTCCTGATGTACCATTTTAACAGGCAACATCCAACAATGCAAACACATTTGTTACAGCATGCATACCAACAGGATAGTTATAAACCCTCTCGATAACCACAAAATGTACATCGAAAAATTTTGCACTTATACTTAAGACAATAATAACAATGAAAGTTCAAAGATTGTGGCTGTAATTGTGAAGAGGTGGATGTCAAATTTGTAGATGAAATTTGCAAGATGGATTAATGAGATTGAATAAAAGATTGAAAAATAAGATTGAATGAGAGAACGTGCAAAGGAAAGTTGCTCATTTGGAAAATGAAAAATGTAAGAAGGATGGACGAGAAAAGTGAATGAGAAAATAGGAATGTGTAAGAGATGAGTGGAGACAATAGCGGAAAGTGGAAGAGTTAACTGAATGAAAGACACAGTCAAGTGAAAAAGGAAATAAAGAAATTGAAGAGTTAACTGAAAAAGAAAATAGAGAATAAAAAAGTTAAGTAAAGAGGAAATTGTGACAAGTTTTTGAAAATAAAATAAATAAATAAATATTTTTTGTTGATGTCATGAATAATTAATTAAAGTAATTAATTTTATGTTTTTTAGCATTGTCTCAAAGGAAAAGTAAGAAATTTTTTAATCAGGTCTTGCCCCTACAGAAACAGGAATATGATGCCCCCTTAAGAAATTTGGCAAAAAATTGAGACAAATTTACTAATAAGATGATTTAATGCATATGGATAGAAAAAATATTAGCTACAAGACAAGATCAGTAAGAAGGGAAGAACAATTACCTCAATCAATATTGAATGTGGACAAGATTAATTGATTAGGATAGAATGGATCAAACTAAAATTGGCTAGAAGAAAAGGTTAGTGAGAAGGGACGAATAGTTAGTAATGTGAACGAATGAAGAAAAAATAAATGATGAATATGGTCATAATCCTTGACGAGTGCACATTTATCAACATTGGGCATTTTTATTTTGCAAATAGATGACATACACTGAGGTATTAAAAAATCGTGGTGTGAAATGTTATCACTTTACGTACACTGAACACATTGCAAACAACGAGTGTCATTCTTTTTTGATAGATTTTTTGATGAGGATCAAATCTATGTTTGTAGGAACAACAGAGATTAACCCATTAGAGGGACATTAAGAAAATGAAATGATAGTGTAAAAGATATAGGAAATTCGAAATGTGTCTTTTTTTGATAGATTCATTGATGAGGGTCAAATCTATGCCTCTTTACAACCTTAAAACTTGACACCACAATCCATTAATCAATAAAAAATAGGCACTAACAAATGCTAAATGCCCTCATTAGAACAACACGCGTCAACCAAAACACTTGGTATATCAAATAACATTACAAACCTGTTAGAGTAATAGGTTGTTTACTTAATTAATTTAATCATGTTGATTAATTAATTAATTAAGTTACCTTTACTTTATTTCACTTAAGCTATAGGAATCTTTATTTATGCATTCTTAAATTAGTCATGTTGTCTTGTTCATTATGAATTTGACACTTGTCACATGCTAATTTAATCCTCTCCTAAGGTTCTCACTTTAGGGTTTTGATCTTCTTTCTTAAGGATTGATCTCTTTGTAATTATTAATCTTCTCGGGTAATGCATCTTTTGCTTCATGTTTGCAGAGCACCATTCCTGTGTCTCTTGATCTCCTTTGGTGACAAGTTATTTACTTGTAGGTGTTCATTGGGATCTGTGAGGTTGGATTATCAACTTCTACATGGTATCAGAGCTCTAGATCTGCAAGCTTCTTGTTCCATTTTTTTGTGAGATCTTGCCTTGAAATGGTTTTCCAGTGCATCTAGGGTCAAATCAAACCTCTCTATTGAATTCAGAGCTGCTGAAATAGTCAAGATTGACCTTTGTTTTGTCAAAATTGGCTTTCATTTGTCAGATCTGTAAGGGTTTGAAGAAAGGGTTTTTTTGCCAGATCCAAGGGTGCCTAATTTTTTGGAGCATTTTGAGCCCAAACAGATTTCACCATTGTGCTCAAAAGGCCCAAAAACCCCTATTTCCATATATAATTTGTCAATTTTGGAGCAAGTCACCTCGGGGCAAAAAAAATTAACCTTGTAGAGGTCGTACAACCTCCTGCACGCATCTCGAGGTAAAAAAAATTTGAAAAAAAAATTTCCAGCAGTTTTTTAATTGTAATTTTTTTTTGTTTTTTAAAAAGCTTTTAAAAATTGTAAAAGCTTTTGAAAAAAAAAAATTAAAATTAAAGTCAAAAAGCATGGGGTAGGTACATGCGCAGGGACTGCATAGGTACGTACTTGCATAGGGTACTGCACAGGTTTGTACCTCTATAGTGTACTTGTGCCCCTATTTTTTATTAATTTTTTTAAAAAATTATTATCAATGTTTTTTCATTAATTTTTTACAAAAAAAATTATTCATGTATTTTTTATTGTTTTTTTTTTAAACATTTTTTTTGAAATAAGAAAAATTGTAAAATTGAGTTGATGGCCATTTGGCCGTCAATTTTAGGCTCGCAGTTTTGTTGCGACAACTGTTTGGCCGTCAAATTTAATGTCGCAAACTGTGTTTTTTGCATTTTGGGAGCTGTTTTCTTCCGGAGGCCATAACTTTTGCTCATGGTGTCAAAATTGGGCAAACGAGATATCGTCGGAAAGAGGACTTAGAATATTTTCCAATGGTGCAAGTAATTTTTGGAGAATTTTTTTTAGGTCCCTGTTATTTCCAGTCAAAGTCAGATCTTCTTTGCAAGAGTTGTCTTCAGTGTTTTCGACATAACTTTTGCATATGATGTTGAAAATGGGCAAACGAGATATCGTCGAAAAGTTGTTTCCAAGATCTTAACAATGGTGTAGGTGGTTTATAGATTTGATTTTTGGTTTTTTCCATAAACCATTCTTCTCAGTTGTTGTCTTTGTTGGACTTTATAGGCTCACATTGCATGTATTTATCATCTATAAACGCACAAAATAAAGTGTCTCAACTTTGTATGTGTAGTATTGGGATTCTTGCACATCACTTTATGCCTTTTTGTACTTGCACTATGATATAAAGTGCCATGGGGGTTGATGTTTTTCTTTGTTTTCCTTCATACCTTTCTCATGCGTATGTGACTTTTGTTTTCACATCCTTTCTATCTACTTGTACTTTCATGATTGCACCTTCAGATGTTCTTGGTTCCTCTTCATGCACTACTTTCAGGCATTTAGTTTCAGTGTACCTATCATACCTCTCCCTTGTCAACATTATGGGGGGTTTCTACTGTTGGTATTAATGCTTCTTTGGTTTCACGTTGGAGTGAGCTATGTATACAATATTTGTTCCTATGTACTAGGCGGATGCAACGACTAGTTACCCATGCATTTCAGTGAGATGAAGCACTTACCATATGGACACTCTTGCATTCCTTCTTTCAGCATTTCAGCAATCATTCTACGACAGAGTTTGCAGCTTCTTCATGCTTCAGTGGTGTTTTCCATGTTCATCCTTTGTTCCTATATTTTGGGACAATTTCTTCTTGATTGGATACTTCTTCGTCCTTCACTCTTGTTTGGAGGCTTCTTAGACCTTCACTTGTATTTCTCTCTTTTGGAGAGGAGTTTTTCCCATGAGGTTTTCTCCTTTTCTCTTGTTGTGAGAGATCTTTTACATTTGTACATGGTACCTCATCTAGCCTTGTTTATCGGGACCCATCTTTGCTTTCATGCTTTTTGTCCTTAGTTTCTTAGCTTCTCCCTAAGTTCATCTTAAGGGAGGTGTTAGAGTAATAGGTTGTTTACTTAGTTAATTTAATCATGTTGATTAATTAATTAAGTCACCTTTACTTTAGTTCACTTAAGCTAAACTTAGGAATCTTTATTTATGCATGATTAAATTAGTCATGTTGTCTCGTTTATTATGATCTTAACACTTGTCGCATGCTAATTTAATCATCTCCTAGGGTTCTCACTTTAGGGTTTTGATATCCTTTCTTAAGGATTGATATTTTTGTAATTATTAATCTTCTCGGGTAATGCATCTTTTGCTTCATGTTTGCAGAGCACCATTCTTGTGTCTCTTGATCTCCTTTGGTGATAGGTTATTTGCTTGTAGGTGTTCATTGGGATCTATGAGGTTGGATTATCAACTTCTACAAAACCCATGTAATATTTCCAACGTGAACAAAACATTGACAATTGACGAACTAATTTTATACCAAAGCATTTTGCACTTATTTAGACCCGATTCTCATTTTCATCTAATAGATTGAAGTGCAACTGCCATGCATGTGTGCGAAGAAAAGATTAGTTTCATTCTTAATCGTGACCAACATATAACTCGACATTAATGAATCATGGTGTTAAGTCTTTAACTCAAAAATAGAGACTAACCCATAAAAGCATTCAAAATACAAAGAACAACAAACAATAGACATTAACCCATAAAATGAAAAGATGTAAAAAACTATAAAATGAGACTATAAAAGATATGGGAACTTACAAATGCCTCATTTTTTGCTTTCAATACAATAGTCACAAACCCTCTCAACAGACTTAAATTTCATCCTCATCAAACAATGGAAGCAAATGAATAAACAACGCAAATAATCCACATTACAAATTGATGAAATGATTTTATATCGAGACATTTTGCACTTATGTAGACTTAATTTTTACTTTCAATTAATAGACAAATTTATTGGAAAAGTAGGTTGTATTCTTGACAACAAGGTGCTTGAATTTGAACTATCAAATGCAAACTAAAAATGGCGAAGCCTTGATGTCAACATTGATGGTAAATCATGGATATTAATTGATGTAGGACCATCTGAAAAATGAAGGGACATAAGAGGAAAGATCAATGATGGAATGGGTGACCAAAAGAATTTTTCAATTCATCCCAAAATTATAAAATCAAACTGAAATAAAAAAAACCATGATTGGGGCAGTTAGCTGGATGATTCATATTTTTTTATTAGAGTCAATATCTCTCCAAGACAAAATATGTAGGAAAAACTTGATAGCTATTTTCATTGACATATTAAATAATAGATTTCATTCATTTTTATCCATTGCATTATATTGGGTGTCAACTCATTTGACAAATATGATTATTCAATTACTGTGTATTTTGAACAGCCTATGTTTTGTCATTTTCCAGTAGCAAGGGGGATCGTTTCAATTGAAAAAGGGAGACTGTTCATATTTTATTGCTATTGGCACCCATATTGAACCATTTAAAAATTTGAAACAATAGATGGAAAAAAATAGGTTGCACAAAGAATTACCTAAGGAAAATTTAGTAAAGAGAAGGAATTGGGCGCAATAGGCAGAAATGCCAATCTTCCTTCAAATGTAGATTTTACCATGGTGAGAGGGGGTTGCAAAAATGATATGAAAAGAGGTAGAAATCACGTGCTTCTGAAGTAGGGAAAAATTGAAAGGATAAAAAGAACCAGTGCACAGTGTGTGTGGCAATTGAGTTGCAAGTAAGATCAATCAACAAAACAATTTTAGAGACAATAGGATAATGCCATTAAAAAGATAGTCAACCAAGACAAGACAAAAATGATGGCATATTGATCATGCCAAAGGTTTAGAGAGGTTACAAATCAAATGTAGAAAGTTATGTGATAGAATTAAGGGAATAAATGACATTAAAGATGTCACATAGTTGTTGGTATCAATATAGGGTAGATAAACAAAGGAATATAAATGAATTAGCATAATATACATGTCACATAAGATTTAGTTGGATAAAGTGAAATTGCTTTTTAGATATGAAATCAAAATTGTATGTATAAATTTTTTATTCATAAGTTGACACAAATTTTCTACCAGTATAGTGTGTTAATTTGAGTTGAGTTAAATGGACAAATGTGACTATCAATTTAATCTATTTAATTTTCTCTTTAAGTCAACACCAATGAATTATAGTGTTAAGTCTTTATCTCAACAACAAATACCATACCATAAAACTAATAAAAAATGCTGAGAACAACAAACAATAGACATTAACCCACAAAATGCAAAGATATAAAAAACTATAAAACAACACCCTAAAACATATAGGAACTTACAACTACCTCGTTTCTCACTTCCAACACAATAGACATAAACCCTCTCAATAGACATAAACCCTCTCAATAGACACATATTTCACCCTCTTGAAACAATCAAAGCAAACTAGTAAACAACACAAACAGACACAAACAACCTGTGCAAACAAAGAAACAACACAAATAATACTTTGTTTGATAGACTTAAAACTTCCATAGCAAATAATACGAACAATGCTCATTTTCATCCAATACATTGAAGTGCAGTTGGCATGCATGCACATAAACAATTACTTCCATTCTTAATCATGGCCAACAGACAAATTGACATTAATGAATTATAGTGTTTAAGTCTTTAACTCAACAATAGACACTAACCCATAAAAGTAGTCAAGGAAAGCGAGGAATAGACCTTAACACATAAAATGCAGACAACAACAAACAATAGACATTAACCCATAAAATGCAAAGATGTAAAAAACTATAAAACGACACTGTAAAAGACATACGAACTTACAAACGCCTCATTTTTTAGTCCCAATACGATAGACATAAACCCTCTTAATAGACACAGATTTAATGATTTTATACCCAAACATTTTCCACTTATATCTAATTTTTATTTTCATTTAATAAATTCAAGTGAAGTTGGCATGCATGCGTGCAAAAAAAATATTAGTTCCATTCTTAATCATGACCAGCATAGAAGTGAACACTAACAAATTATGGTGTTAAGTTTTTAAGTCAACAAGAAAGACTAACCCATATATGCACTCAAGACACAAACAACCTGAGTAAATGAATAAACAACACAAATAATACTTTGTTCGACATACTTAAAACTTCCATAACAAATAATACAAATAATTCTCATTTTTGTCCAATACATTGAAGTGTAGCTCACATGCATACGTGCACAAAAACAATTACTCCCATTCTTAATCATGGCTAGCAGACAAATTGACATTAATAAATTATGGTGTTAAGTCTTTAGCTCAACAACAGACACTAATCCATAAAAGCAATCAAGCAAAGCGAAGAATAGACCTTAACACATAAAATGTAGAAAACAATAAAAAATAGACATTAATCCATAAAATGCAAAGATGTAAAAAGCTATAAAATGACACTATAAAAGACATATGAAATACAATAGACATAAACCCTCTCAATAGACACAAATGTAATGATTTTATACCTAGACATTTTCCACTTACTTAGATCTAATTTTTATTTTCATTTGATAAATTCAAGTGCAGTTGGCATGCATGTGTGCACAAAAAATACTACTTCCATTCTTATTTCATGACCAACACAGAAGTCAACACTAATGAATTATGGTGTTAAGTCTTTAACTCAACAAGGGAGACTAACCCATATATGCACTCAAGACACGAACAACCTGAGCAAATGAACAAACAACGTAAATAATACTTTGTTCGATAGACTCAAAAATTCCATAGCAAATAACATGAAAATTTCTCATTTTCATCCAATACATTGAAGTGCAGCTAGCATGCATGCATGCACAAAAACAATTACTTCCATTCTTAATCATGGCTAGCAGACAAATTGACATTAATAAATTATGGTGTTAAGTTTTTAACTCAACAACAGACACTAATCCACAAAAGCAGTCAAGCAAAGCGAAGAATAGACCTTAACACATAAAATGCAGACAACAACAAACAATAGACATTAATCCATAAAATGCAAAGATGTAAAAAACTATAAAATGACACTATAAAAGACATGAAATACAATAGACATAAACCCTCTCAATAGACACAAATGTAATGATTTTATACCCAGACATTTTCCACTTACTTAGACCTAATTTTTATTTTCATTTGATAAATTCAAGTGCAGTTGGCATGCATGTGTGCACAAAAAATACTAGTTCCATTCTTATTTCATGACCAACACAAAAGTCAACACTAATGAATTATGGTGTTAAGTCTTTAACTCAACAAGGGAGACTAACCCATATATGCACTCAAGACACGAACAACTTGAGCAAATGAACAAACAACGTAAATAATACTTTATTCAATAGATTCAAAAATTCCATAGCAAATAACATGAACAATTCTCATTTTCATCCAATACATTGAAGTGCAGTTAGCATGCATGCCTGCACAAAAACAATTACTTCCATTCTTAATCATGGTCAACAGACAAATTGACATTAATGAATTTTACAGTGTTAAGTCTTTAACTTAGCAACAAACACTAACCCATAAAAGCAATCAAGAAAAGCGAAGAATATACCTTATCACATAAAATGCAGACAACAACAAGCAATAAACATTAACCCATACAATGCAAAGATGTAAAAAAACTATAAAACGACACTATAAAAGACATATGAACTTACAAACGCCTTTTTTTTGCTGCCAATACAATAGACATAAACCCTCTCAATAGACACAGACTTAATGATTTTATACCCAAACATTTTCCACTTACTAAGACCTAATTTTCATTTTCATTTAATAAATTCAAGTGTGGTTGGCATGAATGCGTGCAAAAATAATATTAATTCCATTTTTAATCATGACCAACACAAAAGTCAACACTAATGAATTATGGTGTTAAGTCTTTAACTCAACAAGAGAGACTAACCCATATATGCATTCAAAAATAGCTAACAGTACACATTAACCCATAAAATGCAAAGATGCAAAAAACTAAAAAACGACACTGTAAAAGATATAGGAACTTACAAACGCCTCATTTGTTAATTCCAAAATGATAGACATAAACCCTCTCAAAAGGCATCAATTTCACCCTCATTGAACAATCCAAACAAATAAAAAATGAAAGTGTAAAAAATACAGGAACTTACAAATGCCACCTCTGTCGTTTCCAACATGGTAGATGTAAACCCTCTCAACAGACACAAACTTCAGCCTCATCAAACAACCTGAGCAAATGAACAAACAACACACATAATATTTTGCTCGACAAACTTTAAACTTCACACCATAAGCCACTAATGATGCCTACACTCAGTCTACTCACAATAAATGAAAATTCACAAATAGTAAATGCAAATGTACTGCTTAAAATGCCATGCGCCGCCACAAACGGTGGGTGCCAAGACATGACAATACCAAAAAACTCATGAAATATTTCCAATAGCAAAGTTCGTTAAAATAATTAAATAAATTACAAAATGATAAAACTACGACGAAAATACCAACAGCCAATGAAAAAATTGCAAAAAAAATTAATAAATTGCTTTTACTAAATTAATCCCCAAAACATAAGCATAGTGATATATATATTTTATCAGCATGATTTTTGATGCACCATTTGAATAGGCAACATTCTATCGGAATGAAAATTCGCAAATAGTAAATACTAATGTATTGCTTAAAATGCCATGCGTCGCGAGAAACAATGAGTGCCAATATAATAATTAAATAAATAAATTAGAAAATGACAAAACCACGAGCAAAATAGCAGCCGCTAATGAGAAAATTGCAAAAAAAGTCAATAATTTGCTTTTAATAAATTATTCCCCAAAACATCAGCATAGTGATTACGACATTTTAATAGGCAATATTGAGGCAAAAATATTAGTCTCCCACCTAAAAGACATATAGGGATTAAAAAACAATTCTTAAATAATTCAATATAAATAAAATACTTAAAAAATCTTCAATAATTCAATATAAAATAAAGGTATCTAAACTAGTGTCGCTACACACATCCCTAAAACACGCGCACATGTTTGAAATACCGAATGCAGAAAAACCGGGTCATCACCCCGACAAACCGAACCGCGCGATTACCAAGCCCGAGGGAATCCACTTACGTGGCAGAATTTGAAGCGTCCATTTCAGAAATGTACGGTTGGATATTAGTCCACACTTAAAAATGAAGTCAAAGTGGGTGCACCGTGCAAGCAACGGAGAGAGGAAGGCACAATCACAGCGTGCTTTGTGTTGCGCTCGCTTTTGCTTGTGGCGGTGCTCTTCATTCATTTATTCTCCAGAGAATTTCGGCTTCCTTACTGTTGTGGTACGATGTATTTCAAACACCCTTTTTATTTCCCAAATTTCATGTTTGCTTCCGTAGCGGATCTTAGGTACCTTGGATCCGCGAGGGGTGATAGAATTTTGAATCTGAAATCAGTTCGGCGATTTGGGTTTTCTAACCGATTGCTTGGAAATTGTGGGTTCTTCTTATTTTCTGTTGTGGTTGTCTATATAGACTAAAACTGTATACGTGTGTGTTTTCTGTATGGCGTGTAAGTGAGTGAGCATTTGGGTGTGCTGATTTTAGTTGATGATTATTGAACGCCGTAAAAGTGCTGTCTGGAAGTCCTCCTCATTAGAGTGGCATTTCCGTCGTTGGAAATTTAGTTACATATCAATGTGTGTTTCATTTGTTTATGTGGAGCTCAATCATAAGAGCAAGTTTATATAGAGAAAACTTGTCTTCTCTTGGGGAATTTTTTCAGCACCTTCCATCTAAGACGAAACAGGAAACTCACTCTTTCTTAAGGATGCGATCGATCTTAAGTACTTGCTTTAATCCGGGAATGTAGATAAAAACAAAAAATTGTATAAACGGTTTACAAAGAGGTAGTACGCCTAAGCAGTAGGCATCAAATATTACAAAGCTAGCAAACTATTATCAAAGTTAACTAACCCTGCAGTCCCATGGGGAGGCTTGGGCTCCTGTTTTCACGGAAGTAGGTGGTCTCATGGCAAAAAAAAAATCTGCTACAGGATTAAATAGAATCTTTCTCAGCCCAAATAAGCAGGTGGCTGCAAATTTCAGCTGGTGGAAATGGGGTGGGGCTAGAAATTGCTCCACCTGCTTAAATGTACTTCCTGCCACTTTTGGAGGGAAGTGATGTTTATTTATTAATTTTTTAGTCACATCATGCCATTCCACCACCATCCCACCACCATTCCACCACCAGCCTGCTTCAAATTCGAAGTTTCAAAATATTCATGGGACCACCAGCTTCAAAAATTCTGTTAAAAATTTAAGCAGATTCTAAGCAGATTCTGCCCCGGATTTTTAGGAAGCCCCCCTCCATGGGACCGTGCCCTAAGTGTTAATTTTTTTTTTCCCAGTCGTAATCATAACACAAACAAGAAACATCAGTCATTACACATAATTACCAACCTCATGATGACCACCCTTACAAGAGGACTCCTGTTGGGCTTTCTTCTCCGCCTCTTCCTCATCTAAATTCTTCATAATACCTTGAATCCCATACAGTGCCCTGCACTCTATCTTGGATCTACCTGTCTACGAAAGGAGGATAATAGCTATCTGTCCTGTAACTCTAGTTCCCAGTGGAATAGGGAAGCTAGTTAGGAATCATCTACAGACAGACTGATGATGAGTCAGACTCCACCAGAGGGACCTTTTCAAACTTTTCAAGTTTGCAAAGTTTGAACCTCAGTTTTGGTCGGTTGCCTTTCTAGAACCCTCTGCTCTTTTTTCTGCAACGAATCAGCTATCTCCATAAGTTGTCTGTACAGGTCTGCAACAAGAGGAGTAGCCATCTTGACCACATTCCCATGAGCACTCATCTCTACAAGAGTTTCAACAGGTATTAAACTAACATTGTGTTCTGTATCCATGCCCAAATCACATACATCAACTGTGAAGAATGTATCGGAAGCAATCTGATGAGAATGAAAGATAGGCTGCCCTTCTGTAGCATTAACTGTAACCCTAACACTGTCCATAGCGGGTACACCTGCAACAACTGAATAAGAACAATTAGGAAATTAGAAAGATTTGGGAAGTACCCATCATGCCTCAGAATCTCGGTCAAATTTGGGGATTCCATTGTTCAAGAATATCACGAACTCTAGCTCAGGTACTTTCAGCTGAATCTTAATCTGCAAAACAATAATTTGGTAAATTACTAAGTTGCTGGATCCGGTAAGGGTATGTCAGTACGGAAATATTTTTTTCTCTTGGCTATGGTACGTTTGGGTACGGCTGTATAATATATATGTGTGTGTTTTTTTTTTTAAAATTAAAAAATATACTGAATTGTAAATACATTTGAAAGTATGATACTTCATCTTTAATCAATGGTAGTGATAAAGATAAATGCCAATTGATAGTTCAAAATTTCAATATTATGTCATATATCATAAATGTTTAGGATGATTCAAATGAAAATCATTATAATTACAAAATTGAAATAAATACAATAAAAAATTTGTATAATTGCCTTCAATCTTCATCAATCATCAAAAGGATCTAGATCAAGGTCATTGTTTGGTTCCACATTATTTGAACTACAAGTAATGCAATGCCACTCCCACTAGGTGCATCATGTGTAAGAGTCTTATCATTATCATCTATAGTGACTCTAGTGAGCTCTACAAAAGACGCATCCAAGTTGGTACACTTAGGGGCTATGTCCCAATTCTCCGTTGACCTTCCTTGTAGCGGTCTTGCTTATGTGATAGAAGACGCAAGTTGGAATGGACATAAACGGAGTCTTTTGCTTTTTTTGCAGCCAATCGGTTATGCTTCACTAAGTGGATAAAGGAGTATGCACTCCAATTCCATTAAGATGAAGAAGAACTTGCAACTTGTTGAAATTGGAGAGAACCTATACAGCTTAATAATAAAAAATGTAAAATAAATTAAAGAACTGTAAGTAATAAAGTCTACAATACAAATGTAAAAAAAAAAAAAAAAAAAACTTGTGATAGAATCTTGATTGCAAGAGGCTGAAGGAACAAATAATCTTGCCCATGGAGGTACCACCATGTTATGTCCCCTTTTGAGCCTAACCAACATTGTCAACCATTAGCCTATTCCATGAGTTCTCGAAGGCTAATTTGGTTGTTAAGGGAGCTCCAAAGTTCTTGGAGAGGTGTTAGTTCATCATAATTCCAGTTTTTTATTGTGGCATTGAGCTTACTTGTTAGTGTGTTTTGCAATGATGTTTTCAGAAGCATTTTCGAACATTTGGTTTGTGCTCCACATTTCTTGGAGCCCATTGCTATTTTTAGAAAGTCACTATTTCAGCACCAACTTTGTCGCTTGGCGAGAGTTACACCTAGGCTCATTCAATTTTAGTATTCGATGCTTTGGTTGTGCTTTTCACAAGTTAGGTGGATGATTTTAAATAAATGCTTAAGTTATAATATTTTATTACAAAGTTACATTTAAATGTTTATTTAAATATTAAAAGTGACTCGCTTTATGGACACGGGTGTGTTGCAAGGTGTGTGCCCTTGGTCTCCTTGTGTTGTGCAGTGTAGCATTCGGGTTCATGACATGGCTTAACCACCTCCCATGGATTCATTAACTCTGGTAGTTGTATCGGGCATTAACAGGTTGACCTTTTGGTGCAATAGCAACCATCTTTGCAACAATTGGTATCAGAGCCTGGGTCACAGGTTTGAACCCCTTGCTTGCGTTGGGGGGGATTGTTGCAAGGTGTGTGCCCTTGGTCTCCTTGTGTTGTGCAGCACAGTGCTCGGGTTCGTGACATGGCTTAACTGCCTCCATGGATTCATTAACTCTAGCGGTTGTATCGGGCATTAATAGGTTGACCTTTTGGTGCAACGGCAATTGTCTTTGCAACAAGGCGACCAAGGGGAGATATTTTAAAAGTAATGTTAATTTATCCCATTTGAGGCATTGAAAAAGGTGACATAAGGGAGTTAATTAAAAAAGTATTATTTTATTCCCCAAAGAAGTGTGTTGGGTTTTTGGGAAGGAAATAAAATAACTTTTTGGAGCTCATTTGCATTATGTGGAATTTTGAGAAAGGTTATGCTGCTGGTTTGAACTCTATTCGTCCAATAACTTTGTGAGGATGAAAACCTTCATGAGGTATATCATCCATGATGGTGAAAGATCTTCCCTAATTGATTACTGATAGATTCATTCAAAGTCTATGCTTGTGTTTCATTGCTAGGATTTTGAGGCTTGTGTAAAAAGGGGGTTTGAATGCAAAATCTTTTGAGGATTCTTTGAAAAAAGATTTTGAAGAGATACTTGCAAATTGAAAGATTGTTAGGAAAACATTTGGATGCTATATTTGAAGTTTACAAAGCACAGTGCTAGGCGAGATTTCTATATCAATTCGGATGCCATCTTGGAGGAGTTTGTATGGTTGGCGCTAAGTTGTTTTAAGTGTCGGGGCAAATTGCACTCTTTCTATGTGTCACACTTTGGTTGAAGAAATGTATCGGTGCCTTTATAGATCCTTTTCTATTGTTTGGGTGTAAACTTGTTTATTTGAGGCTCACGTGGCATTTAGAGGAGGTTTGCGAGAAAAACATTGAGGTGTTGGAGGAATAAGGGTTGAATGCAACACATAGGAGGGAATACTAAGTGGGATGTGGTAATTTGGATGCCAAGCGCTTCTAGTTTGATGTAATATTGGAATCACAACCCCAAGGTGATGCTATTAGAAGTAGTCACTAGTAGTTTTTGTTGTTAGTAGGCAGATTTCTGAGCATATACAGCTACATCACTCATTGGGACATGCTTCAATAGTGTCTATTTGTGTGACAACTGCATTGTATCATTGTGGATCTACACCATTTGCTATTATATAATAGCTCTTGTAATTTTGAGTTTGTAACAACAAGCATAGAATCAGAGATCAATATATAATGTTGGAGTTTGAGGTCAAATTGTTGTTATTATTTGTTTCTTTATGCATGCAAAGTGTTGTTGAAATGTTCATGATAATTCCATGCATTGTGGGGTTTCGTTTGAACAAACATTATCTCAAATTGTAATTTTGAATGATCCCATACCAAACACATTGAAACAATTACTATGAAAAGTGTTTGGCGAAATGCTTGCATGATGTGGGTTTTTGGAAAAATTGGGTTAAAAAGCTGAGGGTGGTCTTTATAGTGGTAGCAGAGCTCAGAGCATCTTGCTAGCCTGTTGGGTATGAGCGATGCATCTTGGTACTCATCACTATTATGTGAGGAGAAACATGCCAAATCCAAACGTTGATACTCAACGAGAGATTGAATAGGAACAAGAAATAGATCTTTTTGAAATGGGTGAAAGAAGAATAGAACCATCTAGTTTGGAAAATATGATGGATGATCTTACTAGGGCGTAGCATCAAATGATGCAACTAATGACTCAATCTCAGCAACAGATGGCTCAATCGCGACAACAAATTACTTAGATGTTTGCAATTTTGAATGATCCCATACCAAGACACATTGAAACAATTACTATGCAAAGTGTTTGACGAAATGCTTGCATGATAAAAGTCAAAAACATATGCAGGTTTTCTAAAAAAATTGAGTTGAAAAACCAAGGGTGTTCTTTACACACCATGTACAAGCATCTTCTTTGTATTGGTCTTGAAGAGCACAAATACTATGATCTCGTCCTAAGATGAACTTGTCAAACTCTTTTCTAACATTATTCACCAATTTTGGATCTAAGAAGAGTCTTTTGAATGCCAACTTGTACCCATTAGCAACTTGACTATCTCTATATGGTGCAGTTTTGCTTGGTAAAGCAACTATTTGTGCACTACAATATTTGGGAGATAATGTATATGTAAGGAGATGCAATAGTGTTTTCATCATGTTCTAGTGGTGATGAATGTTTTTTTCCACATTTCAGAAAAATGTTTCTTAGGGCTCATTCTCTTTTTGTGCTATTGTGACCTTTATTTTTTTTATCATGGAGTCAATGTCATCATAGAATACCCCCAAACACGGCCAATCTGTATCAACAAACCTGATCATACTCATGATAGACTTAGTGAAACTCAAGACATAGTCCACACGAACCCACCAATCGTCATACAGGATCAATGACTTGACCTTTAGGGCCCTCTTTGAATTTGATTGCTTCCAAATACTCCATTGGTTGCTAATAACCATGTCACCTAATGCCTCGCGCACCTTCACAAGTCGTCTCAAAACAATCATGTGTGATGCAAATCAGGCCTCAACAACTTAGGATCATGTAAAAAATAAGTTAATAACACATTAAAATATATTATATAAGTAAACATGACATAAATAAGATTAAAAAATAAATTAAATATTTAAATTAAAATTACCTCCAACAATTCCAAATTCGAGAAAGTCTTGAAAATGCCTTGTGACATGTGGTGGTTTGTCATAAACATTTGGATCTCCTCACCCTCATGGTATATAGCTTTCAGCCACTCTATTTGAGTGCCAATTGCTTACATCACCAAGTTAAGGGAGTGTACGGTGCATGGGTGTCCAAAAAATGTGTTCATACCTTTCCTCAACTAAAGCACTTGCAATTTTTCGCATTGTTCGTAATGACTTGGACAACATTTTTAGGACCCACCATCTCTATGGACTCAATGAGAATTTTAGAAATGAATTTTGCATCCTTCATTTGCCCCTCACAATCAACCGCCTTCAAAAACATTGCCCCTTTGGGGGACACTACAATAATATTTTTTAAAGATTGGTTTTTACAATCTTTCCATCCATAAAAAACAATAATCCAAGTATCCTTGATTGGTTTGATGATGTCTCTACAAATTCTTTTTCTCTTGCCAATAAGGTGGTCTCACCAAGTTGATAGGAAAACCATTAGCATACCCAAGACCTGTGAAACTAGAAAGTGCACTATTGATTGACACCGCTATTTCCTGCCAATATGGTGATCTCACCAAGTTGATAAGAAAACCATTAGCATAAATGCAACGTGCAAATTTTTTCCTCTGCAATGTCTCTTGCTTCATTTTGAAAAGAGCCTCTTTAGTGGGAAGGAGTGAGATCTTCTGCTTGGATAGAGGGTGTCCCCAAGAAAGGATGTCGAGAGGCCATTACTAAATTTGTAGGAAAACTCATAGATGTTTTCTTTGCTAAAGGATAAGATCTTAATTTTGCTCTTTCACTCACAACATCAACTTCTTTTTGTTCTTTAATGAATGCCATCATTTTTTCTTTTGGCAACCCCTTCCCAGTTTTCCCTTCGCATGTTCTAATCCCTTTCCCATTTTGTACACATAAGTGAGCTTTCACTCGACTCTACAAGCTCTTAAATTGGACTCTACACTCACCACAATTCCAAATGAATGCACCACCTCTTGGAAGTTGTTCAAGCATCGTAACATAATTCCATAAAGGAGATGCTTGATCAATTTTAAATATTTTGTTTGTATCAATACCCACTAAACTTGAGCCAGTGGCCATTCCAAATAGATTGAAGTTTGATTTTGCTGTTATAAGAAAAATATAAAATCTTAAATAAATAAATAAATGGAACCCTACAATATATAAATCGGCTACATTTCAAAATGCAAAAATGAATAAAAATGGCTAAGCAAAGTGTGTTAGGAGAAAAATGAAGTTTCATAGAGGTGAAATATAGGTTTAGGGGTCATTTTTGTGGTTTTTTTGTCGCTTTTTACCTTTAAAAAAAAATTATTTTTTCGTTTTGGGCACCAGCGACAAGTTTGTGCATGCGGGAGCGCTTGGGAATGCCCAGGAGCATCCAAGGAATGCCCTAGCCACCTTGGGATCCCTGGGCGCTCTCGTCACCACTCTTGGACTTATGTCATTTGGGAGTGGGCATGAGGTACGTTGGGGAAGAACCCGGTAATGTAGGTAAATTACTTTATCGATGAAGCTAGTAGGATTTCTTCTCTCTCTAAAGAAGAGCATGGCATTTCTTTTCTTTAATAAAAACTAAAAAATCTCAATAGAACAAATAAGCAACAATTTTTTGAAAAATTAAATTTTTTGCTAATTTAACAAGAATCAATCTATTTGATGACACTAGTCCAACCTACATTGCATGGAGTCAAAGCCTTAGCCCAAAGTAAACACCCATTTAAAATGTTCTTTCATGCATCTCTAGCAAAGGGACCATAAAAACAAATGTTGGAAAGTATCATGCAGCCTGCACACAAAATATAGCCCATCACCAAATCCCAATTCAACAACTGAACCTACAACAAGCTTTTGATGCAAGTGCAACTGTCTGAAACAGGCTTTCTTAGGTTCAAGACAAGAAGGCTGAATGACAACAAACTCCATTTTTATTCTCTACGAGCCAAAAAACACTTTTCATTTATCTTTCAACACCAACAAAGAGAATCAGATTGCTTCAACATACTGTAAAGTTGCTTAGAAAGTAGGAAGTGATTTCTAGAAAGGGAAAGCACTTGATATTATTCAAAATTTTATTTTCATTTTCTAGTTTAACTCTTCCCATTTCAGGTTTCAAAGCCTTCATAAGTGTTAGGGATTTTCACCTTGTTACATATGACTAACATAAGATTATGTATTCAGTTAATAGTCAACAACATGTACTAAATCTAAATGCAACATGTATGAAAGTAATGGAATATCATGCATTCACAAGATTAAACAAGCCAACAATATTTTTATGTTGGAATGTCATGCCCTCTTCTCAAGGGTAAGTCCAATGAAGACCCTTAGCCTATTATTTTATTTCCCATAAGCTAATTGGGTGGTGCAAAGGAAATAATTTAATAATTTAATTTAAGTTGTTAAAAAAATAACTTTAAGTTATATTAAAAAAGACAACTTATGTTTTATTATTTAAAAAAAGGTTGTTTGAAAAAAGGGGACCAAAAGTGGCGTTATGATTGGGGGTCCAAATTAAAAAATAGTTTGAAAGGAGAAAGAGGAAAAAACTGAAAATAATAATTTTTCCTCGAAAATCCTATAGAAGGAGTTAAGGAATGGAGAGCTTTACCATTTCATATTATTGAATTCATTTCCTTGAAGATTGAACCTTGTTCTTCTTTTTTGCCCTACGATGAAAACTTTGGCAAAAAATGGATTCAAGGATGAAAACCCTCTTATTCATTTGAGTAGTTCCATTGAGGGATTACCATTGAGTTGAGCAATTACATGAAGTTTTCCAGTTTCAGTTATTTCAATTGTGTGAGGCTTTCAGGATATATTTTAGTTTGGCGTTTTGTGTGTGTGTGCATTTTTCGGTACCTGAATGAGATGATTCTAGATTATTTATATTGATGAGATTATTGTGTGAAACCTTTAAATGTTTTTATATTATATTGTGCCATTTCCTTGGTTAGTTGAACTTCTTATTGATGTCCATTATCATTAAGAGCTGATTGTTGTTATTAAAAGTTATTGTTTTTGAAATTAAAGGTACTATCATACCTTTTTATGCTTTATCCTAGCCCTTGTACTCTCAAGAAAGAGTCACTGCACTTTTTTATCTGGTGCACTTATTTGGTGTTAAAAAGGAAGCCATACCAATTTAATATTGGTGTGGTTCAATGGGAGGTAACACTTGAATGATATGAAAGTTGATTATTGAAGTCATACCATGCCAAAAGGGGACCATAGCTATACAAGTAGCTAGTTTAAACTATGTTTTTCTAACAATCAACATTGAGGTAATTTGTAACCATTTGTTGATATTCTAATTTCTTATTTGGCAGTTGTACTTCTTGTTGTTTAACATTTTTGTTTTTGATTAGGGGAAAATAGGTTTTGATGGGGCCTTGAAACCCATTACAAATAGGTTTTGGAGGGACTTGAAACCCAAACCAAGAAAAGTATGCAAATAAAAAGATAAATCACAAACCCTTAGCAGCCCATCTGCAGCAACACCAAACAGAAAATATAGGACTACACCAACTACACAAAGGTTTTGAAGGGACCTTGAACCCTATACAACAAGGTTTTGACCGGGACCTTAAACCAAAGAAAAGAAAGGGACCTAAAACTCTAACAGGAAATAAGAACTGCCTGAGCCAGCTAGGGGACCATTAGCCTGTAACAGCTAGACTACAACATAACACTGAGCAGCAACACCCAACAAATCTAAACTCCCCATCTCAATAGGGAAGTTAAAAATCAAAACTAAACATTGAAGAGCTTCAGCCTTCTCAGAGCACCAACCAGCCCGAAACACTAACCCAACCTCCACCTCAATAGGAGAAGGCTCCCCTCTATAGGAGATGATGAAATGAGAACCTTTGCCACATAACATAGATCTTCTCACCAAATCCACAACACCCCTCTCCACCTCAATAGGCAAGGGTTCTACCTCAAAATGAGCAGTCTCCACATCCATATAAAACATCAATTGTAGAACTCAATAGAAAGCAACTACTCCCATAGAAATGATAGACATGGCATCCTTTGGTATAGCAGCAAACTAGAGCTTGAAAGAAGAAAAAAAACACTCCTCAGGCATCAGTCTTGAGAGAAGATACTTTTGAGCCTTTAGCATAAACCTTTGAAGGAGCTTAGCCATTTGGAAGAACACACCCCCAACCTGCAAATCGAACTTTAAAGTCCAAAAGGGGAAGAAAAATAGCACATCATACAAAACTGGGTCCAACAGAAAGACAACCTAGACATGAGAGGAACACCCAAAGGAGGATCAATCCCCATCAATAGGAAAGGCATTAAAGTGTAGAAGGGGATCCAAAACTCAAGCTCAAATAACAAAACCCTCTCAAACCAAGAAGAGAGGCAAAGGGGGACGCCTCTAAAAGCCAAGCAAAAACCAAGCCCGTAGGCAAGAAGCGAACCACCCAAAGATAGAGAACAGCAGGGGAAAAGACACCCCCACAGCCGCTCACCAAAGAGATCCTCCAAGCAACACTAAGGAGGCAAAAAAAAATAGCACAGGGAATCTTCATAAAGAAGACCAGCGATAGAACAACATCCTCCAAAGAGAAACCACAAAACAAACTAACAGGATGCACTAGAAAGAAGAGAAAGCACTGAGGCTAGGAGGCACAAGGACAAAAGCACCCATAGTAGAAAAAGAGACAAACCGTAGGGGAAAGAGACACACCCTCAGAGAAAGACAACAACGAGTCCATAAAGAAGACCGTCGATAGGTACAAGAGACCCACGCAAACCCCACAAAGATCCGCAAACAAAAGTAGCGAAGGGTTGCAAAACTCATAGCAGGTCAAAGAAGCCTCCATGAAGGCAAGAGAAGACACCTACACAAACCCAAATGCAGAAGAGGAGTTCACGAGAAGGTGAGCTTCAAATCGCACGAGCACCACAAACCCCTCAAACACAATGGCCCAACCTCCACCAGGAAGAGCAACAACGGCCACTTGAGGGAACCTGACGCCAAAAACCCATGCTAGAGAACCACAAGAAGCCAGAAATGGACATCGTCTTCATCAGAATCTAAGTCTCCGCCCTCATCGTCGCTTGAAGATTTCAAATTTGGAGCCCCGCTCAATCACAACCGCTACATTTTGCTGTTGCTTTCTTTAGTTTCTAGTTCTAAATTCAAGACTTCTTTTAACATTTTTGTTGATCATCATTAGTATTTTGGATTAAAAACTAATATTTGACATTGTAAATTTTTGTGTGTTTATTGCCAAAAATATTATGTTTAGAAGTGGATTTAAATATTGTAAGTCTAGATGGCTATTTCACCACAACATTAAAAATCACTTTCATTTTTGACATTAATATTTCTAATGATAATCTGTGCAGTTCTTTGACAAATTCAATAGTTGTATTTAATTTGTAAGGCTTGTTGCCATAAATTATTATATCACTTCCATGTTTTTGTACTAGTTTCGATATGGAGTTCTATGGCTTGTTGCCAACAAGCTTTTTTTTGTAATAATCAAATAACCCCTTTCACCATATGCTCTCACCTTGCCCACATTGGGATCTTAGTGATTAAAAAGTGTTAAGGTTCTTGCATTGTCCATTGTAAAATTGCAAAATTAAGAAAAATTTAGTTCAAGACATTATAGTGGAATCAAAGTTGTGATCATGCTAGCTTGTATGCAAGCTAACCATTTGATGTAGAGTATCACACTTTTGTTCCAGTGACAAAGAAATCAAATACTATCAAGGGGAAAGGAGAGCTTAGTCTCCTAATCCTTTTAACATAGAAGTAGTTTCCATTTGTAGAGTTTGAGATAGAGGATATTTGTATGGAAGAAAGAGAAAGGAGAATTCTTAATGAAGGAGAAAGAACCAATTTACAACTTAGTGCCATCATACAAGGTCAACAACAATTGATAAATTTATTGACACAGATGATGTAGAAATCTCAGAACATGAATACTTTTAGAGCAAATTGGAATTAGAATGGTGAAGGAAGTAAACAACAAATGACAATAATAACCACACTAGAATAGTGATTGGTTTTGTAGCCAGACCTCTTCAACCCAAGTTCTTGACAAGAGAAGTAGGACCCAAGGAGGAGAGCAGCATAATCAAATTAATGGAGACAACTTTGTGGATTCTTTGCATGAGTACAAATCCTTGGGAGAGGAGTTTCATGTAACCATATCTCTATAGGGTTTCCACAATTTATAAATGAGAAATCAACTTAGAAGGGAAAGAAACACAATCTATAACAATGAAGATTTGCAATGATGGTTGGGTAAGCTATCAATACCCACCTTTAATGGTACAAACAAGTGTACAACTCATGCATGGATCTAGAAGTTGGACACTTATTTCTCTCTAAACCCTATTTTTGAAGGAGAAGCAATCAAGTATGCTACATTGCATTTGGAAGGAGTGGCACATGAACGGTGGTATCATATAATGATCACTCAAGGACATAGGTTGATTGATACTCATGTTTAGTCAAAGGACTATTGATAGATTTGATAGAAAAGATCATGAGGTTCATTTTAGGGAATTGGCCTAGTTGAAGTAGTATGGTTTACTAGACAACCATGTGACAAATTTCCAAAAACTATCTATCATGGTTCTAGATGTCTCTGAAAGGAGGCTTATGGTTTTATTCATAGAAGGTTTGGCTAAGCCCCTCAAGGGTTGTTAAAGCCTTTGATCTTTCCTCATTGCAAGATGCAATTAAAAGAGCTATAAACATAGAACCCTTTGTTTCTAAAAGTAAATTCTATCCGAAGGCACCTCAAGCAAAGTAGCATAAGAAGCCTTTTTAGAAGGAGTAGCCGAAGAAAAACAAACAAAGAATAATAAGCCATAAATGAGCTTCGAAGGAAGAAGTTATGCTTTTGTTATAAGGAGTTGTGGGCACCGGGCCATAGATGTCTTGGTCATGGGCAAGTCCACTATATTGAAGATGTTTCAAATAAAGAATCTATATGCAAAGAATTTGAGTTAGAAATTGAGAAAGATGAAGTCAAGTCTTAACTTGAGAGGTAGGATGAAGTAGCCTCAGGAGGAACCTTTGCCACATTATTAGGTACTTGAAAATACTATCCTTTCAAAGTTCGAGGAGTCCTACATGGGCAAAGAGTCACAATAACAATGTTATTGATGAAGGTTTGGTGGGCAAGAGAGGTCTAGAATACTTCAAACTTCAAAGGGTTTGATATGATGGTTGTTGATGTATTCACCATGCCTTGCATGAAGAAAATCTCCCACTTGAACTTCACATTCGGAAATCGCAAAGTCACAAATGTCTTATATGTTGTTGCAGAATACTGATTAGTATTGGGAGTTCAATGGTTACATTCCCTTGGGAAATTCACTTAGGATTTTCAGACCATGGAACTCAAGCTCGGAGCAAATGGGAAGAAGGTAATTCTCTAAGGAATGCCAAATGGAGCTTCTAGAATTGTTTTCTCTAAAAGAATGGAGAAAACTTTCCATAATGGTCAGATTACTTGGGCAGCCCAATGTATGATAACTCCACTTCTTGAGATGGAAAGATGTCTTATCATGTGGATATCCAGTGTCTTTTAGATAAACATAACAAGGTTTTTAGTGATATATCTTCTGGAAAGCTACCTAATAGAGGTTTTGAGCATGTCATAGAGTTGGAAGAAGGAGCCAAACTAGTCATCACTACTCCTTATCGCCATCCTTAAAGGCATAAGGAAGATATTGAGAAAGCCATTAAGGACCTTTCGGACATGGGTCACATTAGACCTAGTTTAAGTCACTTTGCTTCATTTGTAGTCTTGGTTAAGAAGGATGGAGCCATGAGGATGTGCAAAGACTATAGAACCTCGAACAAAAAGACCATAAAAAATAGATACTTGATTCCCATGATCAATGAGCTTATTCATGAACTACATGGAGCAGTCTATTTCCTAAAGATAAACCTTAGATTAGGATATCATTACATTAGGGTTCGAGACGAGGAAATTCACAGGACAACTTTTAGATGTCACTTTGGACATTATGAGTTTCAAGTCATGCCGTTTGGTTTGACTAATGCTTCAGCTGCTTTTTAGTCTTGCATGAACCAAGTGTTCAACAACAATTGATGAAATTTGTTTTGGTTTTCTTTGATGATATCCTCATTTATAGCAAGACTTGGGAGGAACATTTGAGGCATTTGGATGAAGTTTTGGGCATCCTGGAGGCACAAACATTATTTGCTAAGGAGTCCAAGTGTGAGTTTGGAATGACCAAGACTTTCTTATCGAAGTCATTTTATCATTGCTCAGGGAGTTCATGTTGATTAGGAGAAGATATGAGCTATCTTGGATTGGCCTCCCTCAAAGACTTGACATAGTTGAGAGAATTATTTGGATTTCGCAGCTACTATAGAAGGTTTGATAAGGGATTCTCACAATTGGGAGCACCTTTAATTGACTAAGAAGGGGGCCTTCTCATGGACTGATGCAACACATTGAGCCTTTAACAAATTCAAGGTGACGAGTATGTCCTATGTTGGTTGTTCCTAATTTCTCAATTCCCTTTGTGTTGGAATGTGATGCATCTAAAAATGGGATTGGAGCAATTTTATGGAGAATAAGCACCCAATAGATGTTGAGAGCCACAAACTTAGAGAGGCAAAAAGAAGGTTCTCAATGTACAACCAAGAGATGTTGGCCATCATACATGCATTGGCTAAATTCGGGCAATATCTAGTGGGTGGTAAATTTGTGGTGAAAATAGATCACAACAACTTGAAATACTTTCTCAAGCAAAAGGATTTGAATGAAAGGCAAAATAAATTTGTAAGTAAACTTAAGGCCAATGACTTTGATATTGGATATGTTAAAGGAAAGAAGAACATAGTAGAAGATGCCTTGTCAAGAAAGCCTACTCTATGCTTTATGACTAAAGGATGGTCCATGATACCCCCTTTAGGACACTCGGGGTATTTCAAGAAGTACAAACAGGTTATGGAAAGGTACACTTGGAAATGACTCAAAGATGACGTCTTTGAGCACATCAGAGAATGCATGGCTTGTCAATAGAATACGATTGAGAAATCTTTTCCAGCAGGTCTATTGTAGCCTCTACCTATTCTAAATAAATAATGGGAATATTAAATTATTAGGTTTGTTAGTGTGTTAGTTAGAAATTAGAATAATATGTGAAGAATTAAATTAGTGTTTTTGTATTATGAGTTGTTAGAACAACTTGTCTTTGTAAAGGAGTAGTTTAGGAGATATAATAACTCTCCTATAATATAGGTTATGAAAGTCCTATATATTTATATTTTGTATTGTTGAAAAAAGAGAGAAAGAGAAGCATATATTATTTTGTGTATAATCTTTTGCAACTTCTACAAACTCAGCCCAAAATCTTAATATGCTATCAAAGTAGTGTTAGAGATTTGTTTGGATGCATGATTATTCATCTCAGTCAACGAGTGTAGGTTCATGCACTAAGGGCATTTAGAAATGAGAGTGAGGCTACAAGGCTGCAAAGGAAATAGATTTGTCTCACATGGGTTTATTTTTGAGCATGTGAGAGGCTTGGATCCATGTTCTCCATGAGCTCCAATGTGTGGCGACATCCATTGCATCCTCAATAGTAATCTCATCTTAACATTCCTTAATCGTTTGTTGGCCAAGGTGGTGAGTTTGGCTGGTCCACTCCACTCCTTGATTCTTTATTTTATTACAATCTCCTAGAAATATCTTTGCAATTTGGCCCCATAATGTTAGCAGCATTGTTGGAGAAGTCCAGCATACCGTTCATGAGAATAACTTCAGAGCCACAATTTATGTTGTATTCTCTAATCTACAATTTTTTTTTCATTTCTTCTTGCTTCTTCTGCTCCTTTGTGTTGATTCGTGTTGTACTTTGCATTCTCTTGAATGTGGAATCTTCTAGACTTGAACCACAAAATACAGTCATAACATAGTGGTTTATGAAGACTTGATTCAACTCGAGGCTTCTTCCCAACATTCAGTGTCTACCAATAATTTCCAATGAAGAGATCTTGTTGATTGAAAAAGTAGATGAGAATCTGTATATGGAGGTTTTAATTGATGTAGCATATGCTTTAAGGAGTTATCAGAACACTGTCAGCCCTTCTCAGTTGTTGCATATAATCCTAGATGAATGAAGATGGAGAAGTAGGCAATCCACGAGGTTTCAAGTCAGCCCTTCAGGTCTAAGCCAATCTACCAAGCTCTTCATTTGGTGCCTATCAATTTGCTCTATTTGTCCTTGCCCTCAACATTTTGGTTTTATAGGATTAGTTGTCCATATAATGGAATGCAGTCATTATCATTGCAAGTTCCAATTTTGATTTTTGAGATTTTCACAATAAATTTGGGTTGCTTCAATAATGCAGCTGATATAGGAACAAGTCCCAATCTTTGAACTTTTCATTGATTAAATTGGAGTCAATCCGAGTACGAGTTTATTCTCTTTGGAAATAATAGAAAGCTCAAAACTTGAAAGGGTTTGCTTGGGTTTTAAGGCTTGCAGAAATCAATGCACTAGCTTTGACTATTTCAGTGGCATGGAAGTATTTTCTTCATAGGTTTTCTTTGTGAGGGGTCCCCTTTTTGTTCAAATGATGGGATCTATTTTACTTGCACCCAAATGGAAATGACTCTTGGAACATGCATGAGGAGATGCTTAAAAATTCTGAAGGTTTCTATAAGGAGCTAAATATTCCATACTAGATTGTGTTGATTGTTTTGAGTGCTTTAAATGATGTTGCCCGCCTTAGTGCTAGTGGTCTTATGGCAATGTTGTCTTATTCAGACTTCTTCTCCACTAGTCTTCGGAGAGTAGCATTATCCACTGCTGCAATATTGTAAGTTATAATTTATTGTTAATTTAGTATTTTAAAATGTCTTATTAAGAGATATTTTGTGTCATAGACTAAAAGTCAAATAAATATTGTATGTTGTTAAAAGTTAAGTTGTATTATCTTGTTTAGAATAGGGTCCATTTTCATGAGTCATTAATTGTTGCGTCAAAATCTAAAAGTGTCAAAAAAAATTATAAAATTGCCTCAATTGTAAATTAACGTCCATCTTGTTGAGGGTGGGGGTGGGAGTGCGGGGGGTGGTCATTCTAAAATTGAACCTAAAAGCCAAATTAAGTAGCCCACCAATTGGAGAATGGAGGCACAAGAGGTTGGAGGACATTCAATAGCCTCTCATCAATCACCAACAACAGGGTTGCAAATTTTTTTTAGTGAGAAAACTACTTTTGCCAAAATGATAAGCCAAGATTGGATTGAAAGTGGCAGCAATAACCATCTCATATCATTTGTGATCAAGGTGGCAGTGATTTGTAATGATGTTTGTATTAGTTCTCAAATTCTTTATGTTGTGATTGGATATGCATGTCCCCAATCACATTTGTTGAATGATAGTGATTGGATGTGTTTGCCCCCAGTTACATTTGTCAGATGATTATGATTGGATGTGTGTGTCCCCAACCATAATTATTGTGAGTAGAAATGTGTGCCCCTATTCATAACTTTGATGTTGGATAGATGTGTTTGTCCCTATCATTAGTTCCATGGGTAGATGTGTTTGTCCCTATCCTTGGATAAAGTCCAGTAAGGTCAATCCTACCAAAGAAGCATAGTGAGGCAAGTTCCACTATTGTTTATCCTGAGTAGATGTGTATGTCCCTACTTATATATTGTTTGATGAACTATTGAACGTGGTCATCAAGTATTGTTACTCCACCTATTCCATTTGAAGAATGATGTAATATGGTGGGTTGTTGGGAATATTATATCATTAGGTTTGTTAGTGTGTTAGTTAGAATAATATGTGTGAATAATTAACTTAGTGTGTTTGTATTACAAGTTGTTAGAACCATAGAAGAAAAAATCCTGAAAAATCCTGATTTTTGTGATTTTTAAAAAATTCTTAGGCTTGCCGATTTTTTCGGGATTTTTTGCAGATCGTTGATTGGCAAAAAATCGTTGAAAATCGTGATTTTTTTTCACGTTAAAATTGTGAAGAATTCGTCAGAGATCGCGCTAACAACTCCTGCGTTAAAAACTCTAAATTTGGTGCATTTTCTGCTATAAATTAGGGTCGCGATAAGTTAAGGGTGACCGTCGTCGACTCTACAATCTGCCCTACATACACGTGTGAACAGGTTCCTTTCTGCTTTGAACTTTAAGCTTGCAGTCTTGTCAATACGCCCTAAAATAAAGTAAACCACAGTAAAATAAAGTAAGGGATTCTTCATTAATCAAAATAAGCAATTCCAACCATTTTCACTAGTGTAAGGTGACCTTATAAATGGTTATAGCATTTACCACCTCCATGCCAAGAAAGCTTTAGAAACTAACTTTGATGACCAAGTTAGTCAAAATTTTACATATGAAACCTGCAAAAAGAATGAGTAGTCTACACCAAATTAGTCCAAACTGTAAATAACTTTATTGTATCATTTCAAGTTCATTGTATGTTTAGATGTTAGGTGATAGGTTTGACTCTATTGCCCTCAGATAAAACATTGATCGAATTTTTCCCAGAGATTCTGAAGTCCTCATATGGCCCAAGTTTGTCCCAAGGTCCCCCAAAAAAAACATTTGTGGTACCTATACAAAATTCAATGCTCATACTACTTTGTCTCTCTTTTTGTCATAGATTAATCATCATTTAAATGTCTTGTCAAATCAGTTATAGTTTTCCCCCTATCAGGTTGTAGGGTTGTCATGTTTTGGTCTAGTTTTTTAGCTAACTCTTGCAAAATGTCCAAGGTTGTACTATTCTAAAATGAAAAACAATGAGGTTCCTCATTGATGATGACTGCAGCAATGAAAGTATGTAAATGTCTAATACTAAATCTATAACCTGCATAACCTATAGGCACTTTACTTTACATAGAGAATATTAAAATTTCACTTCATGTTCAAAAATTATAAAATAGCTCTTGAAAGATTGCAAGCCCGCACCCCTTTTTATGCCAAGCATGCAGATTATGTCTGTAATTCGAAGACATCATTTTGCAAGCTTGAAATCAGAGACAGTGCATTACCCTGAATTCATACTCCATTCTCTGATTGCAAGCTTGCACAACTTTAAAGAGTATCTGCCTAGGATTTTAACCATTCTCTTGGACTGGTAATGCAATGTCTCTGATTTCAAGCTTGCACAACTTTAAAGAGTATTTGCCTAAGATTTTAACCATTCTCTTGGACTGGTAATGCATTGTCTCTGATTTCAAGCTTGCACAACTTTAAAGAGTATCTGCCTAAGATTTTAACCCTTAGCCAATCCTTTATTTTATCGCACTTTTTCATCCTCCACTTTATTTCATTCATGTCATTGCCTTCTCAAAGCTTTTGGTCACTTGTATCATTTATGACTCCTTCATACACTAGCCTTTTCCACTTTTTTTCAGTTGTCATTTCTGCAAAGATTTTACATTACAATTGATTCCATATCTCACATATACACTACTCTATTGTATGAGGTGCTCCAAACGATCTTTAGTTCACAACCTAAGCAAGAAACAGATGCCTTTAAGCTCAACAAACATAAACTTGATAAACATGCAAGCTTTCTACAATTCATGGGTTAAAATCTATATTTTATTTGCTCTCTATATCTCTATGCTATGAAAATGACCTTAAATTTCAAAAAAGAGTAACATTTGTCTCTTTTTCGACTATTTTTTACATTTTTTTCAAATCCGATTTTTCCCTGATTTTTTAAAAAAATCCTGAACTTTTGGTTTGCCGATTTTTTCCCCATACAATTTTTGCTGCTATGGTTAGAACAACTCGTCTATGTAAAGTAGTAGTTTTAGGAGATATAACAATTATCCTATAATATTGGATATGAAAGTCCTATATATTTATATTATGTATCGTTGAATAAAAAGAGGAAGAGAAGCATATATTATCTTGTGTATAATCTTTTGCAGCTTCTATAAAGTTGGCCCAAAATATTAATAAAGAGAGGGACCAAAAGTGACATTAGGAATGGAGTCTAAATTCAAAAATAAAAGTTTGGAGGGAAAAGGAGAAAAAAATGAAAATAACAATTATTTTTCCTTGAAAACCTATATAAGGAGGAGTTGAGGAAAAGAGAGGGTTACCATTTCATATTATTAAATTCATTTCTTTGAAGATCGGACATTGTTCATCTTTTCTACCCCAGGATAAAAACCTTTTGGTAAAGAATGGATATGAGGACGCAAACCTTCCTATTCATTTAAGTAATTCCATTCAGGGATAACCACTGAGTTGAGCAATTGCAGGAAGTTTTCTATTTTCAGTTATTTTGGTTGTGTGAGATTTTCGGAATATATTTTAGTTTGGTTTTTTGTGTGTAGAGTATTCAGTACCTTAATAAGATGATTCCAGATTATTTCTATTGATTAGATTATTGTGTGAAAGCTTTAAATATTTTTATATTATATTGGGCCATTTCCTTGGCTTGCCGAACCTCTTATTGATGTCCATTATCATTAAGAGCTGATTGTTATTATTGAAAGTTATTGCTTTTGAAATTAAAGGTACTGTTGTACTAGTTTATGCCTGATCATAGCCTCTATACTCTTGAGAAAAGATTCGCTGCACTTTCTTTACTTGGCCACACTTATTTGGCCTTAAAAAGGCAGCCATACCAATTCAATATTGGCTTGATTCAATGGGAGTTAACACTTTAATGATATTAAAGTTGATTAATGAAGCCTGGGAAAAGGGGATCACAACTATACAAATTGACAGTTTCAAATGTGTTCAAGTGTAACAATTAACATTGAGGTAATTTGTAATCAATTGTTGATATTTTGATTTCTTATTTGGCTGTTATACTTTCTGCTGTTTAACATTTTTGTTGATCATGATTAATATTTCAAATTAGAAAAAAAATATTTTACATTGTAAAGTTTTGTGCACTTTACTGCCAAAAATATTATAAGTTTAGAAGTGGATATAAATATTGTAAGTCTGGATGTCATTTATATTTCTAAGTGATCTGTGCAGTTTTTCGCTAGATCTAGTATTTGTTTTTAATCTAGAAGGCTTGCTACTAGAAAGTATTACATTACTTCTAGGTTTTTGTATCAGTTGTTATATTGAGGTGTGTGGCTTGCTGCCAACAAACATTCTTCTATAATAATCAGACTAACCGTCTTTCACTGTATTCTCTCGCCTTGCCTACATCGGGATCTTGGTGATCAAAAGGTGTTAAGGTTCATGCATTGTCCATTGTGAAATTACAAAATTCATGAGAATTTTAGTTCAAGACATGACAAGAAAACCCTTATAGGAGTAAACCTGCCACCAAAAGATGTTCACAATTGTATTACTTAGAATCAACACCAATTCAATACAATAAGGTCTATGGAAAACCTTTCATAAAGTCTCAATCTACAAGATGCCCTTTTGCAATTTGACAGTGTTTAGTCACCACAATGTACAAAAGTCTTTGGTGCCTATTACAATGAGTTCATAACCTCTAGTAACCTTGCACACTCATACAAATTGTTATATATAGATGTATTCATGGGAATACCAACCGTCCAACTACATAACCTTGGCACACTCATACAAATTGTTATATATAGATATATTCATGGGAATACCAACCGTCCAACTGTATAACTAACTCATGGAATACCAAGAGTCATCTAACGGTTAACCACATTTCGTACATATGTGACATCAACTTACTGCACTTACCATCAAGTAAGATGCTTCCGTGTGGACAAGCTCCTTGTAAAATTTGCCGCTGTTGCATACTATGCAATAATAGTTACAACCTTTACATTGTTGGTATCAACTTGTTTCCCATATAATCACCACTACTAGTTTTTCACTTGTGATAGCACATACAAACACAACTTCACTTCAGATTGCTTGTGGTACCTTGCATCATTTTCCAAAACATTATCAACTCTCAGGTCATGCTAACATGTTCACTAGTTTTGTCACAAGTACACCTACATAACTGATCATTCTTCTAGCAAGCACTAAGTAACTATGCAATGATGAGTTCTTCTAGAGACCTTGCAATGGCTATCCTAGCATCTCCATATGTAGACAAGCCATGTATGATGGCACCACAACCACTGTCATATCATTACCACATATTAATCAATATAAAATGCTACACTGCAATACTAGAAACTCAACACATTTCACCACATTCCATTGCATTTCACCACAAAGAAGACTATAGGTAAACTCTAACCATAGGGATTCTCCCAAGTGAATATCCCCTAAATCCCAATAATAAGCATAGTGAATTTTTTTTTATGAGAACCAAGATAGCTAAATTAATGTTTGAGCTCATGCCAAGTAAGCCATTCCATCTAGTAAATATCAAAAAAGGCATTGATCTCATAAGAAACACATAATTTAGTGGAGCACCCTGTAGTTAAGGTGAAAGATTTATTATGCATAGAAAGATTTCACCACAAAGACCTATAGCCTTAATAGACACCACCAAACCATGTAAAGACATAAGTTCTATCACTTCTAACCACTAGGGGTTTCATTGATTCCCATGCCTTCCATAGTGAACCAAAACTAGGAGACCCTTGAGGCTGAACAAAAAAAGAGGCAAATAACAAGTCAGAAGCATGAATACCTTTCCCATCCATCTCTTTCTTGGGTTTAGTGTTAACAACAACATGCCTTAGAAGAATTTTCCAAGGCATATCCCCAAAAAAACTCTCAGAATTTTCCAAGGCCTTACCCTCCCAACAATTTAAGCATAATACAAATTTTGCAAGCAACAACATGCCTTTTCTTTCCATCTTTGCCATCAAACCATAAAAATTGTCTAACAATTCAGTGTATGTGATCAAAATCACAAGACCCAAACAACCAACAAGAACAATAATATATGCTATATGGCATGGAGGACAAGACTTTTTGACAATCTTGCAATCTTCTAGTCAGAGACAACATATCTTACAATTTAGTGAGGTCCTAAATAGTTCCACCCATTGAGGAAGAGCCAGCCAACAAAGGAAGGTTTGTGAAATGCCAACTTAGAGCCTGATGCTTAAAAAAATCAAACCTCTTATTCATTTCATCCAAAATTTGTGTTAAACCAGCAGTTATTCAAAGCCAGTCAACAATGTATCAACGTCATCTCCCTAAAATTCAGGATAGTTTATACTGAATAAGAAGTTCAGTTAGGATCTGTGCACATAATTAAATAAACAGCTTGAATTCCTAAAATAAAGGGACAGTTAGCACATAGTTAGGAGCTTCTAAAATAAAGGACAATTTGCATCTACTTAGAGGCATATAAGCAGATATCACAATATTTTGGATCTTGGACGCTAGATCAATTTTTTTGTTAAAAGTTCATGATTTTTTGAAAATCTTGTTGATCTCTATTTTGACCAGGATTATCTGATACATTGGCCAATATATCTGATTTTCCCCCCTTAAAGGCTGTAAAACTGTCATTTTTTGGTCATTTCAACTTTTTTCTGCTCTGATTTTTTTTTGCAACAAAACAGACCAATTTTTAGGGCTTCCTGATTGCTAAATGATTTTAGTATCTTTAGTGTGGCTGCGATGCCTAATGAAGATCAGATGAATCAAATTGGGCATGATGAGAATGTTGGAGCTTCGACATTAGGAACTATATTGTATTCATTGATGAGATTGTTTTGTGCTCTTTGTAAACTTTGCATCTTGTGTTATGATGATACTAAGGGCACCTCAGTGTATACATTATTTTGTTAGAATTCATGATTGGAAGTAGGAAGATATCTTTGTTTGGGAGGACATATGGCTATAGTTCCTTTGATTCCCGTAAACTTTTGAGTGTAAATTATGATATGCTCAGTGGAAGTAAGAATGTGAGCTATGTCAGTACCCTTGCTTATCTCTTTGGAAAGGTGTTATGATGGTGGTAATATAAATTTCTTTAAGCACTGTAGAAACTAGATCTCTATTGTAATCAATGTTTTAGGATATGGAGATGGTGGGGTGTTTGATCTTCATGAGAAACACGGTGCCTTGCTATTTCTCTTATCTACCGATTGACAATGTTGAAACAAAGCATGAGAATTGAGTAAGCATCAATTAATCTCTTTGTACTGGCTTTACGTTAGATTAGGAGGATGAAGGCCTTTGTATTGTATTATTTAGCAGTGAATAGTGGTGTAACTCAATGCATGACTGAACTAAGTGATTGTAAACAATCTGGTTTATTTTGCATATGATTGCATCCAGCTGGTATAAGAAAATCTAATATATCTACCTTGGTCATATAAAAAATATCAATGATCTAGCATAACCTCGTTATGTATAATCCATGTCAAAAACATCAGGAACTTTCATAGTTGGTTGTACTTCATAGCAGCTAGCCTCATTGGCTCCACCTCTTTTGCATTACTTTGTAACTTGACATTTGTAGGTTGGATTTTATAGTGTAATTGATTTTAAGGGTTTGAACTTTAAATTCAAACTATGTAGTAATGCATTGTCAAGTGTGCACTGTAATCAAAGATCTCAAAATTAATGAAGGAAATCCACATTTCAATGTTGTGGCGTGTGCTTCCATTTACTTTCACTCTCCCACTCTCCATGCAATTAAGATGGCTTTAAATGTAAAAAGCATCAGTTACTTTTTTTGAATTTTCCATGATTTATGTGTTCTCAATAAAATTCCAATAAATTAAAATATTGTTATCTTTTAGTTTGCTGCGATATTCCTGAGAAGGATATTTAATTCTATGGTTTGAAGTATAATTAGGATTTATTGCACAATGTTAACTAAATATATTGAGGATGATTGGTAAGTAGGTTAGAGATTGATGTTGATGACTCAGTTAGGGAAGATTAATGCCAGCAGGCTTTCTCTTCTATCCCCTACCTTTCCCCATTACAAGAAGCTGTATAATCATTTCTAAAGATTTGTTCCGGAATTGTAAGGGTGGGGTTAGTGGCTTCTCTATGAGGGTGGCTCAGTAAAGAGCTTGGGCTGTTCTATGTATTGGTAATATTAGAACATGTTTTAACAAGTACTCTCATAAGGAAAAAAATATTTGCAGATCTATATTCCAGTTCTATAGTGCGGTCCATACTTGAGTATTAGTTGTAGTTAACATTTTCAGGTTCAGGTTGTAACAAAACAATGGAAGTATTATCTGCAAACTGGGCCTCCAAGAAGATTGATCTAATTTTAAATGGTTTCTATTTTTAGTCGTTTAGGGCCTAAGGTGAAATTTAGGCCTTTACACTTTGGCACTGCCCCATATCATTTGATATAAGAGCTGAGAAGTTGACTAGCATGCCTCTACATATAATTTAGATATTATGGTATACTAGTTGCCAATATTGGCCAATGGGACTGAAAAATAGTCAATGGCTTAAAAAGTACACATTGGGAAGACGCCTTACTTTTTTCAGTGGAAAGAATACAGTGATATTTTTAGTGGTTGTCTAAAAGGCTTTGCACACAAGTGATTGGTGTTAGAATTATTGTCTTTGATGTCAAAGGTGATGGCAAGTCAAGACATATCACGGTGAAATTCCAATGCAGTCCTTATCCTTACTTAGCAGCAATACAAACAAAATTAAATTATAGTAAAATACTTGTTGGTGACAAGCTCCGCAACTCAATATTGCATTCTTCTGCAAAATTTGGAAGTAAGTTATGCTTAATCTAGCAGCAAGCCTTCCAGATGAAAAACAAATCAAAGTTGGAAAGGAATGAAATTAGTTCTGGTGGCAAGCCTTTTGGAATGATTACAAATATTGAATTTGGAAGAGAACTGCATAGATTATCTTTAGAACTTAGAAATAATAATGCTAGAAATAAAAAATGTTCTTCTAATGTTGTGGCAGCATAGCCTTCTAGACTTACAATACTGAAATTAACTTCAAATTTTAAATTATTTTTGGTGGTAAATTGTATAGAACTTTACAGCGTAGATATTATTCTAATGAACTGTATGATTGAATGTTAACTGCAGAAATGAAATGAAATTATAATCAACAATTGAATTTCTATGATAAATTTGATTTAATACCTACTATATTAATTATTCGGCTTACCCAACTATACAACAGCCTTGGCATAGAATTAAACCCCAAGATAACAGAGTGGCTGTCTTTCAAAGTAATTACCACACCCATAAGTGGTATAACAAGCTACATAAATA
>VDFB02193867.1:718561905-718605049 GCA_007258455.2 Sequoia sempervirens
CCACCTTTAGCCCTCCCAGTCTTCTATGGTTCAGTGATTGAGGACCCATATGCATTCTTATTTGAGTTTGAAGTCCTATGTGGGAGCTATGACTACATAATTGATGTCCATATGCTCAAGCTATTTCTTGCCACCTTGAAGGATGTTGCCTTGAGATGGTTTATGGGACTAGGTAGAGATGATGTTCTAGATTGGGAGACCACGAAAATAATTTTTTTGGAGTACTAAGATTATTGATGAGGAGTGGATAGAAGAAGAGATGATATATTCGGGATGTCTCAGAAGGAGGATGAACCTGTTAGGTCTAAAAAATGCAGGTTTTTAGACCATAAGAGGGTGCCAATCTCTTAATATGTTTTTTGGCTAATGAACGGGGCAAATATGGTTGATCACCCCCTGCGCTTTAGGCTCTTCTAGACCTATGTAGGTGTACCTGAATGACAAGGAAATTTTGAAAGTTTTGAATGCGATATTTAATGTGGGCAATCTACTCACTATGGCACATAGGTGTGAAGTAGATGCAAAGCTTACTAACTAGTTCCTACTGAAAGTGTTTGAATAATCAAGAGTGTGAGTTGAATTTGCATTCTAAAGTTGACCAATGCCCAATCTATTGGGTGGATGCAGTCAATGGGTGGATGATGGTGATGGAGACAGATATCTAAGATGGGTAGATCTATTCCTCAGCTTAACTCTAACTGTTGGGCATTTCTAAATTGTTTTCACCTTGTACAAACGTCCAAGTTAGCTAGTTATTGTACTCTTCTTTATAAATCCCAGTGTTATCCCCATAAATTATTGTGAAAGCATGAATGGATTTTTAATTCTTGGTTTGAGGGAAACCAATCAGAACAACCACTTTAAGAGGATTTTCATCCTTGGAAAAAACCAATTAAAGTAAATTATTTGAAAGGATTTTAATACACGCAGACTAGAAACCAATCAAAGCAACAATAAATGTGTCCTAACAAATTATATGAATTTGAATAACTTAAGAGAACCACTTTGGAGTCAACACATCAACATATAAGCATGAAAATTAACACAATAGTTGAACACCAGAAGTAAATCACTGAATATAAATAGTCTTCTCCATTATACTTGCTTCAAAAGATGTACATTAATAACAAAAGTTTCTGAAATGTGGAAATGGATGTATGGAATATGTAACCTATCTGCTACTACTAGTGATTATGATAATGATATTATGATGATCTCTAAAATTGGGCCTTGGTTTCCCTATTCATATGGGAAGCAACAAGCTACATGCCCATTCAAAAAAGGTTACACTGTTTCTTAACTAAAAATTGATTAACATAAACATAAAAAAATCAAAATTTTGTTGGTTGATGCACCACAATCCATTAATCTCTAGCAAGCTCAAGTGATCTCCAAAGACTTGTTCAAGGCTCATGCATCATGATAATGCACCTGCAACCACCAAAATTTCAAACCTTGTTAATCCTTTTTACTTAGCTCATGCAATGAACAAGTTTATCTTCAACATATGTTCGATATATCCACTCTTGGCATGAATGTCTGCATTATATATAATATCTTTCATTTCATATTCAAGTTCAAAGATTCTTCCAATTTGCACGTGTCTTCTCGAGTACCTTATCTTCATCGCTAATGTTATTAAGAGCTACTAGAAGATACTGAGAAATCTCATCCTTCCATGCATCCTGGTCTTTTAAATTTGTTTCCAGGAAGAAATTTGGTAGAGCCATGCTTAGTGACTGACTAAAGTCGCTCAATTCTTGTGTTAGGATGTTATGAAAGTTGGCATTTGCATTCATAAGCTCTTGATATTCTTGAAGCACGTTTTTGTTATCACCTTTCTTTGCTTTTATGTGGGGTTCCACTTCCTTCATTCTGTCATACAATCTATTATGTTCTAACAAAGTTGCATATGTTTTGTCATGGATGACCCAGACCTTGTCAGCATGCCTAAACATATCATCAAATATCTTACAAACTAGTTCTGATACCATTTCAAAGGTGGTGGTTCTCAATTTTTTCTTCAACTCTTCTTGTCCCTTCTAGGCCTTTTCATATTTGTGCTTCCAATAGGTGGTCTCAGACATTGCTTCGAGCACCTTTCTTTCATGTTCAACCAATGGTGAGTAAAGCCCTGAGGAGGAAGGAAATCTATCCCTATAACTAGTCACCTCCTATTTTAACCTCCCATTCTCTTCCATTAGTACCTTATTATCTCTTACCAATTTTTGAATTTGAGCCTTGGAAAACTTGGCTATGTTTACATTTAGATTAGCGGTTTCCATAGGGTATGTATCCCCTATTCTTTGTACTAGAAGGTGTCCAAAAATATAATCATGATTAATGATAAGAGAAGGCCTCTTACCTTGTGGGTAAAGTGCCCACATCTATAAAGTAGTATGATTAGGGTTATACCTTGATCCAGTATATACCTTATCACTATCTTCATTTGTTAATTGCAAGGCCTTATTTTTCCTTTTCAGAAAGCTGTCAAACACAATGGCTGAGTTGATATCCCACCTTGGAAGAAGCATGACCCCAAATTCTTGTAATAGTGCTCTTCCTCTTTCAGGAGTCATATTGTTCATCTCTTCATTGACCTCATGTTGAAGCTCCTTTAAGGCATCTGCCTCTTTCTCAAGGTTGATTTCTTTTTTCCTTTCCTTTATTACTCTTCCTTTATACTCATAAATGAAAGCCTTAAATTCAGAAGTTTGAAAAAATGTGTCATTTGCAATGAATTCTTGGTTGGAACGATGTCTCACATCATCAGATAACTCATTAGAAGCTTCAAATGTGATCACATTTCTCTCTAGTGGCATTTCATACTGGGGAACAACATGAATGTTGATTTGTGTGACCTCCTTCTCCTCCTTAATGTCATCTTCGATTATGATAGGAGTGTCAGGTGAGAAGCTCACCTCTAGAGTAGGTTGAGGTGACAAATGACTTAGGGATGCTACATTCTCAGCTTGTCTCCTAGAACCAATATTTCTTCTCCTTTCAAAAGCTATGAGGGGTACATATTTTATCATTTCTTCTTCATGTAAAATTAATTCTTCAATTCTTTCAATAGGATCTTGAATTTCATGAAAAGCTTCTACATATGATGGATTATTGTTTCTTCTTTAGGCCTCAGCCATAACAATTCTATTGTAGGAATCCTTCCTCATTATCACTTGATTCTCATCATAGTTCCTAATATCATCATCCACATGGAATTCATGTTCATATCCCTTCAATCTTGGTGAAATTTTGGCATCATAAATAGGCCAATTGCCTTACAATCTCAAGTTATGCAACTCTATCTGGCACAATTTTAGGTAGTAAATATGGGGCTACCTCAAATCCTTACACTTTGATTACAATACAATCTTCAAATGCATATCAGTCCCCCCAATTGTGGTTCACTTTTCCCTTAGAATCCTTCTCTTTTGGTCTGAGGAATTTCTGTACTTCCGACGACAAATTATAATCACACATGTGGCCAAGTAACTTATACAAAGGGTTTGACAAAATATTCTTCAAAATACTAATAGTGGGATCTCCCACATCTACTGCCCCATATGGACATCCACATCTGCACTAGTCTATAATTCTCATCATTATTCAAATATTTGATTCTCAACTCTTCTCCCCATATTCCCATTGCTTTCCCTTCATTTAATATCATGTGCATAAGTAGTGAATAATGCTTAAAGTTGATGGCACCACTATCATTCTTAATGGCAATAAGAGAGGTGTTAATGACCTCAGATAGGTATTTTGCATAATCATAGGGCCTGGCATCTTGGCTTTGGATATCCGTAGCCAGAACCATGGGAGCTATAGTCATATCAGTAGGGGCATCAATTCCTAGTACTTGGCTGACTGAATAGTAGGTGTAATGGTAATACTCTTCAAATGAATCCACAGGGAATGGGGGCCTTTCATCACTGGAAAATCTCCTAGGTTGATTTCCTAGACCTTTAAGTTTGTGTAGAGGTAACTTCCTCTTATAACTTGTATCCATAGTCCGATATTCTTCTAGCAAGTCTCTCATCTAGTCTCTCATCCACAATTTTGTTTTTAGGGATGTATCTAATTAGAAAAACATACAAATGTAAATCCTATGTTATAATAATAAATTGTGATCCATCGTGAGAGTGGATTGCCCTTGTTTTAGGATTGTAGTTTATAGCTAGTGCTTTAATCAATTCAATATTAACAAAGACAGTAGGCATCACAAGCTTCCCTAGATTCAAGTTCCATAGATTTGAGATTGGCCTATGTTTGTATTTCTTTCTATAATGATATATAAACAAGTCATAACCCCTATGCGGAGTCCACACATCTCCTAGATTTTTGTGTCTATCTTCCAATGTTTCTCAAGTGGGTTTAATTGAGTTGGTATTCTCGACTTTGGCCTAGACTTGACACACTGATCTATTAAATCTTGGTTTAATGCCTTGGCCTCCATTTTTTGCCTTTTCACTTTTGGTTTCTTAGGGGTTTTGTCCATTTTAAACCCTACTTGTACTGTACTTCAAGATAATTTCGAAAAACACGTTCAGTTGAGCCAAGAGCACTTACTTGAATGAACGTTGTGACTTATGAGCTACTTCTTGTTGTCCAACTCTGTCTTCTTATATCCAACCATAATTCATAGTAATTATGATTTCTTAGAAGTTATATTTATCAAAATTTGGCATGCTTGAGCCAGCTCTAGTTCATAAATGACACTCACGCCACCTTTCTCATCAACTTGCAACATTAATGGCAGTTGTATCTTCGATAATCTCATCAATCATGTCAACCTAGTGAAACATTATTTCATACCATTGAAGAGACTTTAATTATATTGTCAAGGATTCTCCTTTCTCTCTTCGATGTGTCCCTAATCATCTTTTAAAATGTTGAAGAGACATGAATTTTTCTTTTCGATCTTGCAAGGTCTCCTCAACGATTGCATTTCAAGTTCTTCCCTCTTTGAACCCCTGACATCAAAATAATGATGTGACTAGTGAATATTTCTCTCTGAAAAACTTATGTCTCCTCAACATACCCATGTTCCTTCAACAATATTTCTCTCAATAACCTTTATGTGACTTTGAAATGTCAAGGAGACCTGTGGTTATCTCTCTCTGATGTCCCTTAGTATCATTGATAACGTATGTTCGTAACTGCACTAGAATGTCGATGAGACTTTCAATAATGTTTGCCCGATACTTCTTTGTCTCTTCGATATGTCATTGTTAGAATGTCGAAGAGACTTTCATCAATGTCTATTTGATATCTTCATGTCTCTTCGACATTTTATTTTCGCTTGCTCTTAAAGTGTCGAAGAGACTTCTTCATTTCTCCCTTCGATATTGCCATTTTTCCATCCTGTTCTTGCTAGCGATTTACCATTTATTTTATAATAGTCTCTCAGTGTCCAAGAGATTTTTTTTTGTTTCTCAAATGTAAAATAATTTCATATTATTAGAGTATCGTTGTGACTGTATCTTGCGGTAAGACATGTTAAATTTTCTCTTTGATGCATCCAAGTCTCCTTGATATATTGCTCTTTGGGTTTTTGGGGAGACATTGGCGCAACTCTCTTCGATATGGTACTATCTTGGCGACATACCTTATGCTGTCGAGAAAGTGTTCTAAGGGAGGGATTTATTTCTCAGTGATAATGAAAGGATTTATTTTATGAGCTATGCACATGGAGGAATTCTATATTTAATATTCAAATACAACAAAAAATCAAGAGTAATGGGTTTTATGATGGAGAGGGTTGAATGAAAAAGATATGTGAAAGCCAAGGTGGAAATTTTAGCTTCATCAATGGCTCTGACTGGGGAAGAATGAACGTGAGGTTGTTGCAAGAATCCAAAAATGATCTCTGGGATGCAAAACATGGGTGAACATGATTAAATGGGATGGGGGGGATGGGATCCTAAAACTACCATGCATGGAATATTATATTTTAAGAAAAGAAGTGCTTCAGGAATTGTGCATGCATTGGAAATTCCTGATCTTCTCCTAACATATTTTGAAGATAGTAAGAATCGTCAACACCTTTGCCTGTAACAACAAATGGACCTATACAAAGAGATTCAAACTTCCCATCTTTACCTTTATCTTGACACCTAGCATTCTATAACAGGACCATGTCATTCACCTCAAACTTTCTTTCTTTCACCCTTTTGTCAAACAAGTACTTCAACTGTGACTACATTTTTGTGTTATGCTCCCGGGCCAAGCTTCTGATTTCATCTAATTTTTCCAATTGTTCCATTCTATCTTCCATAGGTTTAGGGATTTCCAAGTCTTCTTGGAGCATGAAATTATATACTGGTAAAAGGTTTTACATAGGAATTCTTGCTTGTGTCCCATAGACCAGTTCAAAAGGTGATTTACCAATTGATTTCTTCAATGTGATTCTATCCACCCAGACTTCCATCCTTAATTTGGAATCCCAAGCTTTTTTGTTCTTGTCCAACATCCTCTTAATGATTTTTAGGATACTCTTTTTGCTTTATTTAGCTTTCTCATTTGCTTGTGGATGATATTAAGATGCATATGAAATTGTTATGCCATATGTTTCATAGAATTTTTTGAACTCTTCTAATCTAAAGCACATACCATTGTCTGTGATTATCCTTACAGGTGTCCCAAACCTTGTGATGATGTTCTCCATTAGAAAATTTATCACAACCTTACTAGTGGCTTTCTTTGTAGGGATGGCTTCTATCCATTTTGTAAAGTAGTTAGTTGCCACTAGTATCCACTTGTGTCCTCCACTAGATTTCTCTAGTATTTCTCCAATGAAGTCAATTCCCCATTGATGAAATGGAGCTTCAACTTGCATTGGTCTGAGTGGCAGTGCTCCTTGGTATTTCATTTTTCCAAAAACAATTTGACAGGCCTCACACTTTCGTACATAAGTAAAAGAGTCATTGAAAACCCTGAGCCGGTAGTATCCAGCTCTTAAGACCTTATGCGCAGTAGTATTGGCTAAAAAATGTCCTCCACAGAATCCTTCATGCAACTCCTTTAATACATGCTTTGCTTGTGATTCATCTAGGCATAACAACAATACTCCATCTTTGTTCTTCCAGTACAAGTCTTCGTCCATGAAGACATATTTTGAGGCATGCAATTTTAAGGTTCTTTTCTAATTTTCACTCAAATCTTTAGGACAATTCTAGTTTTTGAGATAGTACATTATACCATGAAGTGTGTTCAATATTGGAGAACATATTTTCTTCTTCCCCTGTGTTATATATTTGAGATGATTCAAGGTTAGATTCAGCCATGAGCTTAGCCAGCCCTTGTCCTCTTACTAATTTGGTGATTTGGATTTCAATATTGAACTCTTGAATTCTATTAATCCATCTACACCTTCTCCCTGTGACTTCAGTTTGCACAAATACATCCTTTACTACAACATTAGGAACATATGCAATCACTTTAGCACCTACCAAATAAGGTCTGGAAGCTTTCATAGCTTTGAAAAGTGCATACACCTACTTCTCTGTAATCTCATACTTTAGCTCTGCTCCTTGAAGAGATTTGCTGAAGAATGATATTGGTTGCTCATACCCTTCATCATTCTTCTATAACATCACTGTTGCAATGGTGTGGTATGATGCAAATGAAAAGATCTGAAACAGTTTATTGAAATTAGGGGATTTTAACACTAGGGCTTCCTTGATTGCTCTTTTTATAGATATAAATGCATCAAATGCTTTTGTTTTCCAATCAATCTTGGCCCCTTTCTTCAACATCTTTGAAATAGGTTTGACAATATTGGAAAAGTTTGATATGAATCTCCTTACAAAGTTTATTTGTCCAAAGAAAGCTTGAATAGCTTTTACTGTCTTTGGAATAGGAATCTTGTCTATATCCTCTACCCTCTCTAGATCAATTTTGACTCCATCTTTGGAAACTATGTGGTCTAATAACTTTCCCTCAGTTACAACAAAATGATACTTCTTAGGGTTCAGGGAGATACCATACTCTAGGGCTTTGATGAAGATTTTCTCAAGATGTCCAATATGGTCTTCTGCTTTCTTGGAATATGTTGTGAGGTCATCTTGATACACCACCATTATGGCATTAATCAGATCAACAAAGGTAACATCCATAGCTCTTTGAAAGGTGGCCCTAGCATTTTTAAGGCTAAATGGCATCCTTACATATATGTATGTGCCCCAAGGTGTGGTAAACATAGTCTTGTAGTTGTATCCCGAAAAACCATCCATCATGGACAATAATTCACGTCCTGTTACCCTTTGTAGCATAGCTTCCATGTTTGGGAGAGGGTAATTATCTTTAAGGGAGGAGACATTCAAAATTTGAAAATCTACACACAACCTTATGTCTTCATTCTTCTTCATGACAAGCACCAAGTTGGAGACCCAAGTAGAGTGTCTGATGGGCTTAATAATACCTCCTTCTCTAAGCTTCATAAGTTCTTCATGCATCTTGGGTTCCAGAGTAAGATTTATCGGTCTTTGTTTTTGTCTAAAGGGTTTTGCATCAAGATTTAGTGGGATTTCATGTTGAAATAAATCTTCTCTATATGCCTTAAGGTCATCATATGACCATGCAAAAACATGCTTGTACTTCCTCAACAGTGTGATCAACATCTTTATGATTGTAGGGCTTATCTTCTTCCCAATGTACACCCTTTTCAGAGCCAATTTAGTCCCAAGATTGATTTCCTCAATATCCTCCCTTCTTACTGGCGTTTGCTTCATAATTGCTTGGTCATTCCCATCAAACACCCTTTCTAATTCCACTAATCCTTTAGGAATCTTATTTGTTTTAAGTTGCACTACCTCTTGGCCAAATACAATTTTTCACCATCTACCTCTTCAACAAATGCATTGAAATCGATCTCTTGGGCCTCATACTGATCAATGCAGTGTAAGAACTTGATTAGATCTATGTCATCACTAAAGACCTTCCAACTGTAAATATTGTTAGGAATTGCAGACCTAGTCTTGAATTCTACTTGTGAGATACCTACCAGAGTTATGTCATCTCTTTTCAAGGAAACATTTGCTAAGAAATCAGCCATCAAGTTTTTTGATCTATCCGCCCACTCAATCGAGAAGGCATCAAAGAGTTATATAGTATCCCACACTAAATTTCTATATTGCTTCAATATATTATGTTTTGTAGAGTACTTTGACCTTGTGAGACAACCAGTTCTGAATCTCCAAACATAGTTAACACTTTGACTCCATGCCTTGTGGAAATATTTAGACCTAACAACAATGCCTCATATTTTGCTATGTTATTGGTGCATCCAAATGTTAGCAAAACCGAGTACTTAAGTGTTGTGCCATCTAGTGAAATGAAAACAATTCCAGCTCCATTCCCTTGTTTGTACTGTAGGCTCCATCAAAATACATCTACCATATGCCATGTTCATTTTGAGAAACACCTCTAGCAATCATATCCGTGTTCAACAAATTAGGGTTTGAGTGTTCAATTCTAAAACTTCCAAGCTCTACATCACAAAAGTAGTTCATTTGATTAGGGTCAAAGAGTTCAATGGCATGTTCTAATCTAGGTTCCCTGTATAACTTGACTTCCCTTCCTTTCACAGGTATTGTGGCATAAGACAAATCCAACTGGACATTTCCACCCATGGCTGCAGTCCATTGTCTAGATAATAACATTCCATAGTAAGGGGGAGTGCCCACCACAGTGATATTTGTCCTATATGTTGCTTCAAGGTATGATACCAATTTCAATTCTACATCCCATATTACTCCAACTATAGGGACTGGTCTATTATCCATGGCATAACACTACCCATAGGTAGTATTCACCCACAAACCTAATTCCTTCATGACAACCAGAGGCATGATATTGATTGCCACCCCTGAGTCAATCATGTAATTCTTTACCAATTTGTTGTTGATCACCAATGTGGTATAAAATGGATCCACCTGAGAGGGGTTTTTTGTAAGGGTATCTCCCAAATAGACCTCTGGTGTCTTTTTAGCTTCCTGCTCAACAACATTAACCTCCTTGCTTTGACCCTGTTGCTTGTGAGATGTGTTGGTAATTAATTTGAGAGTTGTGTCTTTGTACTTATCAATCTTCATCAACTCCATCAAAGGCACTATCATCTTCATTTGAGTTAGTGCTTAGGCAATGCAAAATGTAGGGGCAGTCATCCCTTGTTCAAATTTCTCTATTTTAGTAGCCCTCTTTACTTCAGTTTGAAATTTTTTATTTTCTATTTTTTCAGTCTCAACATTTGCAACCTCCTTTTGCACAATATTTTGAGGCATATTTTATTCACCCTTCTTTTGATTAGATGAGACATTCTCCTTGTTCTTTTTTTCTTTAATAAACATGCCTCTAGGTGTCCCTTGTTCTACATCTGCAGGTCTACTTCTTAGGTTATATTTTATTTTTGCTTCAACCATAGCTTTTTCCATGATGGCCTTCTTCTCTTCTTCTGTTGGTGTTCTCAACTAAAATTGTGGAGTTGCATTGTATGGATAGGCTGCTTCTTGTGTATCTTCTTCCTGATCATAGAATACTTCTTGCTCCATATTTACGTTGTATTTTTTATTGCTGACATCATATTCGTATCCTTCCCCTGAAGATGACTATCCCTCATTGGTCTGATGGGATCCCCATCTTAACATGTTCACAGTGTGACCATCTCTATCTTGTTCTTGTGATTATTCATCTTCCTGGAAATCCTGAGCCATTGCACAATGTTCAAGAGCATGGGGTCTATGACAAGGTGCACACCACAAAGCATTATCCACTACATGTGCTCCATGTTTCTTCAAGGGATCAAGAGTCTCTTTCCAATTTGGTTTATCCACTGGTCGCCCATCCTTCCAAGTGGTATTATAGGGAATGTCATGCAATCTTGGCCTTTCATTCTTGTAATGGATCTCTTGCCTGTTTTGGTGATTGTTAGGGTTTTGTGGGACCCTAATGTTCTCTTTTACCAATTATGCCAGCAACTTTTCTATTGTTTTCAATGGTTATGGCAACTCTTTTTGCTTCTGCGAAACTACTAGGACACCTATTCCTAAGCTCGTAGCCTGTTTTAGGATCAAAGGCCCTCAAATAGATGCTCAAAGTTGCTGAGTCAACTAGTTTAGATCCATGTGGTATCTTATTGTTAATCTTGGATAACCTTTTATTAAAGTCAAAAATTGATTCATTCTGATGCTTTTGGATGCTTATTAACTCATGCAAGGAAAATTCAGGGGCAAATTGATTTCTATATTGTTCTAGGAATTGATTTTTGAAGTCAGATGCAAAGGTAATTGAGGCATCTAGTAGGCTATTGAACCAATCCCTTGCTTCTTCAGTTAAGGACATCATGAACAACCTCATAAGGACCTCCTCTTGTTCCATGCCCAAATCTTGCATGAAAGCATTGCATCTCATTATGTGTTCCTCTATTGTAATTGCATTGTTCCCTATGAATTTGTGGTCAGTATTTCTCAAGTTGCTATCAATAGGATATGGGTATAGTTGATATCCTGTCAAGTCAAATTGTCTACTCATACTTATAGGATTTTGTGGGTAAGGATTTTGAGGGGGAGGATTGGGGTAATATTGGAACCCATGTTGAGGTTGGTGTACATTTTGTTGGATGTTCTGTTGAGAATATATGTTTTGTTGTGGCACATCATGTTGATGGTGTGGAACATGTTGTTGTCCTGGTGGTGGGTAAGACTGTGGAATGTTGCCAGTTTTTTGTGGTTGGGAATTTTGGGGTGGCACATTATGTTGGGCATGTTGTTTTGGGTTACTAGCTATATTGTAAGGTGCCTTTAAAGTACCCGAAGCACTTGCATTCTGAGATGACCCCCTGTGGATTGATGTTACCTCACTTCTTATGGGGAAGGACATATTTTGGTGGTTTTAATGTATTGGAATTCAATTGAGACATATGTTGACTCAACTCCTAACTCTCCTTTATCAACTGTTATCTCCTCCTAAGGTCCTCTCTCTATTTTTCCACATATTCTTCTAGTTCTTGAGTGGTCATTTCATCATAATTCTCAACAAGGGGAGAGGGATCCATGGATCCATATTGGTTTTCTTCTTCTTGTTGTAATGACATCATGTGGTCATACTCCTTTTGTTTTTGAATTTTTTCTTCCTCAAATAAAGTGTAGAACTCCTTCATCTTCTGAGGGTCTTCCTTCCAGTGAAAAATAGGATGACTAGTGTTTTCTTGTTCTAGTGGGGTACAGGGATCCCTGTATCAGTCATCATTGTGGTATTTTGATCCATGCAATGGATAGAAACTATTGTGCAATGTAGGAGGTTGTTCTGGGACATTCTCCTGGTTATTGAATGTAGTGTCCGGTTGTTTAGACTCTATCTTGTTTTTAGCACTATTGGTTTTTTGAAGAAAGAGTCACCTTTATCTGTCCATTTATTTTCATTCTTCTTTAGACTTTCTTTACGCAAACATCTCCTTCCATTCATTACATAGGATGATTTGATGCTTTGACCTCTAGGGTTTTCTCTCCTTGATGTGTACTTTAACTTCTCAATCATACATACATCCGCTCCTGTAAACTTTTGACAGAGTTGCCACTAACTTTTATGAAAAGTGAGAAAAGTTTATGATCCCTTTAGATTTGTTCCTAGTGGAGTCTCTTGATGTTTAATGTAATAGTTTAGTTTTGAGACTTTATTGACTCTATAAATGGATAGGCTAGAACCATACACTTTATTGAATGTCCCTAGCAGAGTCCTCAATCTGTTAGGTCTCAAAAATACAGTTTTTTAGACCATAAGAGGGCATCAGTCTCTTAATACGTTTTTGGCTAACGAACGGGGAAAATATGGTTGATCACCCCCTACTCTTTAGGCTCTTCTAGACCTAGGTGGGTGTACCTAAATGACAAGGAAAATTTGAAAGTTTTGAATGTGATATTTAATGTGGGAAATCTACTCACTATGGCATGCAGGTGTGAAGTAGAGGCAAAGCTTACCAACTATTTCCTATTGAAAGTATTTGAATAATCAAGAGTGTGAGTTGAATTTGTATTCTAAACTTGACCAATGCCTAATCTATTGGGTGGATGATGGTGATGGAGACATTTATGTAAGATGGGTAGATACATTCCACAACTTAACTCTAATTGTTGGGAAATTCTAAATGTTTGCACCTTGTACAAATGTGTCGGTTAGTCAGTTACTGTACTCTTATTTATAAATCCTAGTGTTATCCCCCTAAATTATTGTGAAAGCATGAAAGGATTTTTAATTCTCAGTTTTAGGGAAACCAATCAGAACAACCACTTCAAGAGGACTTTAATCCTTGGCAAGAACCAATTAAAGTAAATTATTTGAAAGGATTTTAATTCACACCAACCAAAAACCAATCAAAGCAACCATACAACAACAACAACAAATGTGTCTTGACAAGTTATATGAATTTGAATAAATTAAGAGAACCAATTTGGAGATAGCATAGCAACATATAAGAATGAAAATTAACACAACAATTGAACACCAGAAGTAAATCACCAAATATAAATAGTCTTCTCCATTATACTTGCTTCAAAAGATGTACATTAATAACAAAAGTTTCTGAAATGTGGAAATGGATGGATGGAATATGTAACCTATCTGCTACTACTGGTGATTATGATAATGATATGATGATGATCTCCAAAATTGGGCCTTGGTTTCCCTATTCATATGGGAAGCAACAAGCTACAGGCCCATTCACAAAAGCTTACATCGTTTCTTAACTAAAACTTGATTAACATAAACATAAAAAACTTCAAAAGTTTGTTGGTGGATGCACCATGATTCGTTAATCTCCAACAAGTTCCCATAATCACCAAAGACTTGTTCAAGGCTCATGCACCATGATAATGCACCCACAACCACCAAGCTTTGACACCCTGTTACCCCTTTTTACTTAGCCCGTGTAATGAATAAGTTGATCTTCGATAGATGTTCGATATACCCACTCTTGGCATGAATGTCTACATTATGTATAATATATTTCATTGCATATTCAAGTTAAAATATTCTTCCAATTTGCACATGTGTCTTATTGAGTACCTTATCTTCATCATTAATGTCATCAAGAGCTACTGGAAGATATTGAGCAATCTCATCCTTCCATGCATCCTGCTCTTTTAAATATGTTTTCCTCGAATAAATTTGGTAGAGCCATGCTTAGTGACTAACTAAAGTCACTCAATTCTTGTGTTAGGATGTTATGAAAGCTAGCATGTGCATACATAATCTCTTGATATTCTTGAAGCACATTTCTGTTATCACCTTTCTTTGCTTTTATGTGGGGTTCCACTTCCTTCATTCTGTCATACAATCTATTATGTTCTAAAAAAGTTGCATACATTTTGTCATGGATGACCCAAACCTTGTCAGCATTCCTAAACATATCATCATATATCTTACAAACTAATTTTGATGCCATTTCAAAGGTGGTGGTTTTTAGTTTTTTCTTCAACTCTTCTTGTCCCTTCTGGGCCTTTTCATAGTTGTGCTTCCAATAGGTGGTCTCAGACATTGCTTTGAGCACCTTTCTTTCGTGTTCAATCAATGGTGAGTAAAGCCCTAAGGAGGAAGGCAATCTATCCTTGTAATTGGTCACCTCCTATTTTAACCTCTCATTCTCTTCCATTAGTCCCTTATTATCTCTAACCAAAATTTGAATTTGAGCCTTGGTAAACTTGGCTATGTTTACATTCAGATTAGTGGTTTCCATAGGGTATGTATCCCCTATTCTTTGTACCAGAAGGTGTCCAAAAATTTGATCATGATTACTGATAAGGGAAGGCCTCTTACTTGGTGGGTAAAGTTCCCACATCTGTAAAGTAGTATTATCAGGGTTACACCCTAATACAATATATACCTTATCACTGGCTTCATCTATTAATTGCAAGGCCTTATTTTTCCTTTTTAGAAAGCTATCAAACACAATGGTTGAGATGATATCACCCCTAGAATAAGCATGACCTCAACTTGTTGTAATCGTGTTCTTCCTCTCTTAGGAGTCATATTGTTCATCTCTTCATTGACCTCATGCTGAAGCTCCTTTAAGGCATCTGCCTCTTTCTCAGGGTTGATTTCTTTTTTCCTTTCCTTTATTACTCTTCCTGTATACTCATAAATGAAAGCCTTGAATTCAGAAGTTTGAACAAATGTGTCATTTGCAATGAATTCTTGGTTGGCATGATGTCTCACATCATCAGATAACTCATTAGAAGCTTTAAATGTGATCACATTCCTCTCTGGTGGCATTTCATATTGGGGAACAACATGAATGTTGATTTGTGTGACCTCCTTCTCCTCCTCAATGTCATCTTCGATTATGATAGGAGTGTCAACTGAGAAGCTCACCTCTGGAGTAGGCTGAGGTGATAAATGACTTAGGGGTGCTACATTCTCAGCTTGTCTCCTAGAACCAATATTTCTTCTCCTTTCAAAAGCTATGAGGGGTACATCTTTTATCATTTCTTCTTCATGTAAAATTAATTCCTCAATTCTTTCAATAGGATCTTGAATTTCATGAAAAGCTTCTACATATGATGGATTATTGTTTCTTCTCTAGGCCTCGTCCATAACAATTCTATTGTAGGAATCCTTCCTCATTATCACTTGATTCTCATCATAGTTCCTAATAACATCATCCACATGGAATTCATGTTCATATCCCTTCAGTCTTTGTGAAATTTTGGCATCATAAATAAAATGTTCAGGATCAAATTTTTCCCTCTTATTCCCCAATGGCAAGCCATAATAATCTATTTTTTTGCTGATTGATTCATATCATGTATCAGCAATGATGGTAAAGTCACCAAAGCACAGAGTAGAAGGCATAAATTTTTATCTCCCATAGCTTTTTAGGTGCATGAAGGTTGAATAGGACAATTTTCTTACAATCTCAAGGTATACAACTCTATCTGGCACAACTTTAGGCAGTAAATATGGGGTTGCCTCAAATCCTTACACTTTGATTATGATAAATCTTCAAATGTACACCAGTTCCCCCAATTGTGGCTCACTTTTCCTTTAGAATCCTTCTCTTTTAGTCTGAGGAATTTCTATACTTCCGGGGACAAATTATAATCACTCCTGTGGCCAAGTAGCTTATATAAGGGTTTGAGAAAATATTCTTCAAAATAAAAATAGTGGGATGCCCCACATCTATTGTCCCATATGGACATCCACATCTGCACTAGTCTATAATTCTCATTGTTATCCAAATCTTTGATTCTCAACTCTTTTCCCCATATTCCCATTGCATGCCCTTCATATAATATCATGTGTATAAGCAGTGAATAATGCTTAAATTTGATGGTATCACTATTGTTCTTAATGGCAGTAAGAGAGGTATTAATGACCTCAGACATGTATTCTACATAATCAAAGGGCCTGACATCTTGGATTTGGATATCTGTAGCCATAACCATGGGAGCTATAGTCATATCAATAAGGGCATCAATTCCTAGTACTTGGCTAGCTGAATAGTAGGTGTACTGGTAATACTCTTCAAATGAATCCATAGGGAATGGGGGCCTTTCATCACTGGAACATCTCCTAGGTTGATTTCCCAGACCTTTAGTTCTATGTAGAGGTAACTTCCACCTCTTATAGCTTGTATCCATAGTTTGGTATTCTTCTAGCAAGTCTCTCATCCACAATTTTGTTTTCAGGGATGTATCTAATTGAAAAACCATACAAATGTAATCTCATCTTATAATAATAAATTATGATCCATCATGAGAGTGGATAGCCCTTGTTTTAGGATTGTAGTTTCTAGCCAATGCTTTAATCAATTCTACATTAACAAAGACATTCGGCATCACAAGCTTCCCTGGATTCAAGTTTTGTGGATTTGAGACTCGCCTATGTTTGTATTTCTTTCTATAATGATATATAAACAAGTCATAACCCCTATGCAGAGTCCACACATCTCCTAGATTTTTGTGTCTATCTTCCAATGTTTTGCAAGATGGGTTTAATTGAGCTACTCTTGTCAACTTTGGCCCAGACCCGGGACACTGATCTATTAAATCTTGGTTTAATGGCCTGGCCTCCATTTTCTGCCTTTTCACTTTTGGTTTCTTATGGGTTTTGTCCATTTTAAACCCTACTTGTATTGTACTTTAAGATAATTTTGAAAAACACATTCAACTGAGCCAAGATCACTTACTTGAATGAACACTACGAATTCTGAACTACTTGCCATCATCCAACTCTTTATTTTCAATATCTAACCATAATTCATAGTAATTCTGATTCTTAGGAGTTAGATTTATCAAAATTTGGCACGCTTGAGCCAAATTTGGTTCATAAATGGTGCTCTCGCCACCTTTCTAATCAACTTACAACATTAATGGTAGTTGTCTCTTCGATAATCTCATCAATCATGTCAACCTAGTGAAACATTATTTCATACTGTTGAAGAGACTTTAATTATATTTTCAAGGATGCTTGTTTCTCTCTTTGATGTGTCCTTGATCATCTTTTAAAATTTCAAAGACACATTTGAATTTATCTCTTCGAGTCTGCAAGGTCTCCTCGATGGTTGCATTTCAATTTCTTCCCTCTTTGAACCCCTAACATCAAAATGTCAATGAGACTGGTGAATATTTCTTTCCGACAAACTTGTGTCTCCTCGACATACTTGTGTTCCTTCCTTCAACGATATTTCTCTCAATAACCTTTATGTGACTTTGAAATGTCAAGGAGACCCATAGTTATCTCTCTCTGATGTCCCTTAGTCTCATCGATAGTGTATGTTCGTAACTATGCCAGAATTTCGATGAGGCTTTCAATAATGTCTGCCTGATACTCCTTTGTCTCTTTGATATGTCATTGTTAGAATGTCGAAGAGACTTTCATCAATTTTTATTCGATGTATTCATGTCTCTCCGACATTTTTTTCTCACTTTCTCTTAAAGTGTCGAAGAGACTTCTTCATTTCTCCCTTTGATATACTGATGTCTCTTCGATATTTCCATTTGTCCATCCTGTTCTTGCCAGTGATTTACCATTTATTTTATAATAGTCTCTCGATGTCCGAGAGATGTTTTTCTATTTCCTGAATGTAAAATAATTTCATATAAATAGAGTATCATTGTGACTATATCTTGTTGGTGAGACATGTTAAATTTTCTCTTTGATGCATCCGAGTCTCCTCGATATATTGCTCTTCGGGTTGTCGGGGAGAAATTAGTGCAACTCTCTTCGATATGGTATTGTCTTGGTGACATACCTTATGCTACTGAGGAAGTGTTCTAAGGGAGGGATTTATTTCTTAGTGATAATGAAAAGCTTTATTTTATGAGCTATGCACATGGGGGAATTATATATTTAATATTCAAATATAGCAAAAAATCAAGAGTAATGGGTTTTATGGAGAGGGAATGAAAAATATATGTGAAAGCCAAGGTGGAAATTTTAGCTCCAACATAACCATTGGAAGATTATGTAGAGAGGTTTTAATTTTTCTTGAAGAAAACCCACAAAATAGACTCTTTGAAGAATCTTTGAAGCTTGTATTCTTAAGAGGAGTCAATAAGGAATGCATGGATGCTATCAATCTTATTGGGGAAGGGGATGTGTCTGGGTTACGCTTTGAAGCTATTTGTAGAGTCTATGGAAATTACTCAAGGTCGTTTACTAGAAGATCAAGGGGAGAGAAAACATGAAAGAGGACATTATCAGTCATTTAGCTACTCAGTTGGACACTTTACATATAAAGAAGAAGCAAGAGGAGGTTGAAGCAATGCTCACTGAATATTGCCCCAATTACAAAAAAAGGAAAGTAAACTGCAAATGTAAAAGGGTTGCAAGTATCATAGAGTGCAAATCAGAGAAACCAAATTTTCAACCACTAGAAGGAGAAGATGGATAGCTATTTGACATTGCACAAAGAAGGCCATGGCAACAAAGACAAGGTATGCCACAAGACCCTTTAAATTTCAATACATCTTTTCCAATTGGAAATCATAATTTATTTGCTTGGAATTCTCAACCTTGGCCAAATACCCAAAACCAATAGCAAAAACCTCAACAAAATTGGAACCAACAACAACCAAATGCATGTCCACAATTTTTTTTCCAAGGTTCTAACTATAACCCTCAATGGCCAGTGCAGCAAAATTAGTGGCAACCACAATGACAAAAAGAACAACAGTGACAACAACAAAAAATGAATTACCAATAGCTTTTACTACCCTCTTAGCCACAACAATAAGATATCATGTCGAATCCCACAAACACAACATCTTAGCCATCAAAAGCACCATAATTACCTACCCAACCTGCACCTAACCCCAATAACAAGCCTATCCAATAGGCATATACTAACAAGGCTATGCAATACCCCACCTATGGGGTAGAGGTGAGTGATGTACACCTTAGGTCAGGAAAAACACTAGTTGGTACTTTATCACCACAAATTAATAAAATATAATATGAGGAACCTACAGTTGGAGTTCCATACAATTCATCTCTGGAGCTTGAGTCAAATTAGGTAAAGTAGACTATCCCAAGTCCAAAGCCTCCATTTCCTGAGTGCTTAGCCATACCAAGACATAGTCAAGCTAAGATAGACCTATTGGGTCAACTAAAATATGTGAGTATCAAGATTCTCCTCATCCAATCTATCAAGGATATCCCAACCTATACAAAGATAGTGAGAGACCTATGTCTTAAGAAAATAGGAAGAAAAAGGAAGGATCCTTAGATAGTTCATGTCCTAGGAAACCTTGTTGATACTATGCTAGGGAACATAACTATCCCTAAATACACAAACCTTGGTAGTCTAGCAGTGGATGTTAAGATTAATGGGATCCTTATCAAGAATACCTCGATTGATTTAGGGGCAACAATTAATGTCATGACTAAGGAAACAATACAACTCCTTCAGTTAGCCAACCTTAGACCTACACCTACTATTTTATAGTTGGCACATAGGTTAATAGTAAAGCTTGAGGGAATCATTGAGGATTTATTTATAGCATTAGATTCCTAGGAATATCCTATTGATTTCATAATCTTGCAACCAAAGTTCAACCTTGCAAGATATCCACTCATTTTAGGCAGACCATGGTTGGCTACAACTGATGCATTTGTAGATTGTAGATCTGAAACTGTTGCAAGTATGAAGTTGTTGTCATTGATGTCAACATGAATCCAATAGGGTGGTGTTATCATTGATGTCCACTAGGTGTTAAGGAATTTTTTTGCATGATGAAGATGTTGAGGATATTGAGAAAATTGTGAAAAAGAGGAGAACAAGTTGTTGTAGGTTGTGCATGTGTGGTTGAGATATTGAGGAAGTATTGTGACTAAATGGAGCTATCTTTTTGTTGTAGTGTCTAGATATGTGTTGAAATGAAGTAATGAGCTAATATGATGTCTCTGGTACTTGGTTTCCAAGTTCTTTTGAGAAATTTTGATAAACATAGAAAATAATGTTGTGCAAGTGTTCAGAACGTGCTCCAGGATGTGCTTCACGTTTATTTTTTGTTGATGCTATGCCTGTGTGGATCTAATATGTTTTTCAAGGTTGTTAGAGGTTGCTATATTCAAAATTTGGGTTTCTGGATCATTGTATAGAGTAAGATATTTTCACGAGTGTGTGAACCAATTTTTCAATGATGTTTTATGTGGCCTGTGAGAAATGAATTTGCTTCGCGTTTCTCCATAGTTTGGCTTCATGTTGTACAGATTTGGGAAGTTTCTTATAATGTTTTTATCTTTCAAAATTCAAGGTTTCACTTGATTTGGTACAATACAGTGTGTATTTCATGTGTCAGTGTGTGAATAAGGTTTACCAGTTATTCTAAGTTGAAGTATTTGTGTGATGTGAGTGTGGATAAAGTGTTTAATGGATCTCAGGTGGTTCAAAGATTATTCTAGATCATCTTCAAGTGAATTTTGTTGTCCAAAAGTTTTAGATTGATTTATGGAAGCATGTACTTAATGTTAATGGTGTTTAGCATGGGTATTGGTTGACCTTGTGTTAGCACTACATGAGAGGCTTGTGAAAGTTTGTTGAGATTTGTTAGGATTTATTTGGGTCCTAATTAAGGATTTATATGGGCTTCCTTCATTCTTATCCATTGCAAGAATGTTTAGGTGCTGACCTAATTTGAATTTGTAAGTGTAACGGATAGTTTATGACATTGGAGAAGGTTTTCAAGGTTGAGGTTGATATAAATAAGAGTAATATTGTCGTGATATGCAAGAGAGAAGCAAGATAGATGTGCGATCAATGTGAGTGTTGTATGTGATGTGAATTTGAGTAGAGCAGTGCAAAATTCAAAGTGTTGGATTCTTGAAGGTAGTGAGATGAAGGTGTTTGAAATATTTCATGCAAGGGTGCGAAAGTGTTGGAGAATTTGTGGTGGACTCCTTGTTGCATTGATAAGTTGTTCTATGTAACTTTTCTCTTCTATCTTCTTGTGTTCTTTTTGTGGCAATGAGCCTTTTTAGACAATGTGTCATATTCTGGCAATGAGCCCTTGTACCTATTTTTCAATTACTTATATTGTGAGCTTATCCTCACCGTGGTTTTTCCCTCATTGGGTTTCCCATATAAATATGTTGTTCTCTTGTGTATGGTGTTATTGTTTTAGTTTATGTTATCTTCATTTCATGTTTAATCACTTTAACAAAATAATGATTTAATGAATACATGTGGATTTGATTGATGTTGAGGGTTTTGATGTTTTAATTTTCTACAACTAATTTACCCCCTCTCAGTTGTCTTGTTCATTCAACAAAAATGATCATATCTAATGGGACTATAACCAAGAAATTGGTTCTCTATCCTCCAACCCAACCTTATGTTGATCTTGAGCAAACCATATGGCCCACCTTGGATGAGGATGACCACTATTCCCTAGAGAATTTAATGACAATAGAACATAGCCCTTTGTTGGATTATCAAAATGAAGATGATCTGATTGCTCACCTAATACAAAATGACTACAGTAGGAACCCATAGCAACAGGACTGTCTTTCATGCCTACAAGATCCTTTGCAAAATGTTATACCTACCAATTCATCAGAGGAAATATCTCACATTTTCCATTCCTTATTTCCACAATAGTGATATCAAACATTCCTAGACTTGATCTCTCATTTGTGCAAGCATCATCTAAAACATTAGAAATTCTACTAAGAAAAATGTTAAACATAAATAATGCACTAAATGAACAACAAAATTCCCTGAATACTGTGCTGGAGGCACATGCAACAACCTTTGCATGGGACTACCATGACATGTAGGGTATAGATCCTAACTTGTGTATGCACATGATCTATATAAATGATGGTTTTAGGCCCATTAGACAGCCTCAACAATGAATGAACCCTGCTTTGAGAGAAATAGTTAAATGTGAACTCCAAAAACTACTTGATGCAGGCTTCATTTATCCTATATCTGACAGTGAATGTGTATCACCCTTAGTTATTGTCCCTAAGAAAGGTGCAAAATGGAGGGTATATGTAGATTATAGAGAGTTGAACGTTGCCACTAGGAAAGATCATTTTCCATTACCCTTCATTGATCAAGTGCTTGACTCTTTAGCAGGGACGAAGTAGTTTTCATTCCTAGACGGTTTTAGTGGCTATAATCGAATAAAGATTGCTCCAAAGGATTAGGACAAAACAACATTCACATTCCCTTCGGGTACTTATGCCTACTTTTTCCTACCCTTTGGGTTATGCAATGTCCCAACTACTTTATAGAGGGTAGTGCATAGCATCTTCTCTAATTATGCTCATGACTCTATGGAGATATATATGGATGAATTCACCACATATAGGGAAACTTATGAAGAATCCTTTACCAATCTGGAAAAGGTTTTGAAAAGATGTAAAGAACATAGCTTGTCCCTAAGTAATGAAAAGTACTTTATGATGATGTCTTAGGGAATTGTTCTAGGGAATTTCATATCCAATGAAGGGATTCAAGTTGACCCACATAAAATAGAGATCATTTCTACATTACCTGTTTCACAAAGGAAGAGAGATGTTAGTAGCTTCCTAGGCCATGCAAGCTATCATAGGAGGTTCATTAAAGACTTTAGTAAGATTGCAACACCATTGTTTGTTCTACTAACTAAAGATATAGAATTTGATTGGACATCAAAGTGCCAACATTCTTTTGAGGAACTTAAGGAAGCCTTAACTAGAGCACCTAATTTGAGGGGGGAAAATTGGGCATTACCCTTCCATATACACATTGATGCTTCAGATTTTTCTATTAGAGCAGTTTTGGGTCAAAAATAAGGTAATAAAGAGTATGTTATTTACTACATTAGCAAGAACTTACACGGAGCATAACTAAATTACATTGTTACAGAGAAGGAAATGCTAGTCGTGGTATATGCCATCAACAAATTCAGGCATTACTAGAGCAGCCTATAGTTCTTGAAACCCTAGAACCATCAGTTGCACCTATAAGAGGAACCCTTCTTGTTTCATTTGTTGCTTCACCTACCTATAGCCAATGTGAAACTGAGGAGAAAAATGAGAAGGAATCATCACCTACAACATCAAGATTACCAACAACAAAAGAGACCCCATCCACCTCTAATACACCTAAAGCTAAGAAAAAGAGAGGTAGCTCTTCTACACCCTCAAAAGTGCAAAAGAAAAAGGATACACATAAAGAGATATCTACTACACCTAGGTGTTCAACCCGGTTGAGACAAAAAGGTGTTATGAGGGGAAGCATAGGAAAATTAGAAGAGGAATTGAGGGATAAGGAGACAAAAGAGGAAAATATTATGATGGTTGACACTGACTCTAAAATAAAAGGAAAATGCTCCTAAGAATGTGAATGTTCTTGCCAAAAGAAAATGGTATGTCTCCACCTCTCACTTAGATTCAAAGGATATATTTGTTTCTTATAAAACCAAGAGAATGGCCCCAAACAACCCTAAAATGAGGGTTTTGAATACATAGGGGGTTGTGATGAGACTTTAGGGGACTAGGAAATATTTTTAGAAGAAAGGAATATTAGGAAAGAATTGGAGGAAGCAGCAGAAATAATTAAGCAGTTGGAAGAACAAGTGAAAACTTATGAACAAAGGGATAAAGAGAGGAAGATGAAGATTCAAGAGATGGAGAAACTAAAAACATATGGACATGGGGAAAAACTAGACCTATTGGCACAACTTTCCATAGTTAAAACAAGGGATACACAACTTGCAACAGAGAATAGAAGACCCCCTCTTATACAAAATCCAACACATCATACAACTTTTATCCCTTGGGTATCAATTATGGAAAGTTGTTAATGAGTTTTCACAAGAAAAGGAAAATTGGAGAAGAGAAAAAGAAACCCTAATTGCAAAGCATACCAAAATGCTAGAAGGGAAGGACATTGAGTTGAAAAAATTAGTAGGTAGAATGGATGAGGTAGCAGATAAAGTTGCCCATATTGTTAGATGTAGACTCCCAACAAGAACTTATGCATTGATTTTACAAGAATTTTTTTTAAGTTTTCAGTTTAGCAAACTAATAAGTAACCAGTTAGTAGCAATGAGTAGGAAATTTTATTTCCTTAATATTTTTGCTAACTCTACACCAGATGAACAAGACCAACTTTGTGAGTACTATCTACATAACTATGTAGTGCCTGAGGAGACAAAATGGAACCACTTGATGTTTGTGGGGTATTTACAGGTCATAGCACTGGCATCCTACTTTAGGAATGAAAAATTCAGGGGTGAGCTTATGGAGGAATATGAGGAAAGAGAGAAATTTGTTGCTCTCCTAGTAAGAAAGGAATCTAAGAACCTTGATGCAATCATAAATGAATGGTTACAACGTCTGGAGTACAAAAGACCAAGAGGAAAGATCATGAGATTAAGGATGCAGGATTATAACATAATGCATACAGTGGCAGATGGATTGGTTCATCATTGTTATAAGTATGTGCAATAGAGAAGGGAGAGTTTGACTTTGAAACTATAGAGGAAAGAGCTACATTCAGTGTACAAATTCATGGCTACACTTGAGAGAGTGCGCAAGTATATGGATATTACTGCTGAACAAGCACTTAATTGGTTGCCACTTACATTCCAACCACCCATCCTTTTTTATCCAGTGCCACATTGGATAGGGGATAAAATGGAGGAATGTGAGCAAGTTGAACTTACCAGAATGAGGAGGATTTCATGTTATAGGGGATTGTACTTGAAGCAGATCAAGGGAGTAAACACTATCATGGACCTTATAGAGATTACACAACACTATAATCTATCCCTCTAGTTCATTTGCTTGAGGGAAAGCAAAAAGGTAGTTGGGGGGAGTGATGAGCCTATTTATTAGCTAGTTTTTTGTTATATTTATGCTACTTATAAGACATTCCTAAGAAAATTATTCCTACAGTATGCTATCTTCTATGTTTATTATGCAAACCTTGAACTTGGTTAAAGTATATGGAAATACAGTTATGATATGATGGTATTGCTTGATTTGTATGTGAATATGTATGAATTATGATTGATAATTGTGTTTAATCAAGGTAGTTAGTATTGTGTGTGTGTTTTGAGAACTAACCGCTTACAGCCAGAGAAGACATTATAGCCTGCAACAACTGTAGAATTGATCCGGTGGACATTTTCAATGAAAATTAAAGTCTCTCCATTCTCTCTAGAATCTGCACCATCAGAAAGATCTCGGCGTCCTAATTCCAACGCAACTCGAACGGAGCGAAAAGGAGTCCGTTTGTGCAAGTTATGGCCAATCAAACCTTGGGTCAAACTGGGATCAAGGGGCGCCCAGGAAGCAAAAAAATGATGTCATCAAAAGTTGTCAAAGTTGGCGTCATCGCGAAGAGCTCGTCGCTATCTTTCCAACGCAACTCGTTTCGTCAAAATCCGACATCGTATGCTCAACTTATCAGTAGTCAAAGTTCATCCAAGGAGTGTTGACTTCTGACCGTACAAAATGATGACGTCATCATTCCGTACTGTACGGAAAGTGAAGTGGACCAGTTGAAATCTGACACATCGACATTGTATGGAACCAATCAGAGGCGGACACGTATCATCCGTACACACATCATCGATGTCGTCAGCAGGTCTGGCGAATCGGGCTTGGACACGTGGCATGGTGAGTTGGCAAAAAGTACAGTTCATTGGCATCCGAGTCAGCGGGCACTCAGCGTATAGCAGGCAGTCAGTGTTAGCCACGTGGAACCCTCCTGGTGCGACACATGGCTCCATTCTCGCTCGGCAAGTTGGTTTGTTTGTTTTAATAAATATAGTATTGGGGGGGGATTCGAACCCCCACCTCTCATGGGAAAAATTTCTGCGCGACCGGTGCACCAAACAATCCGCCTTTAACTATATATTGAGGCGGGTTTTGTTTTGATTAGTATACCGTTTGATATGTTTGGAAAAGCCAGCTGGCGGGGTTGGAACCCCGAATCGGCTGGCTAACAAAATGGATAGCCGCCAATAAGCCATTGGACGGCTTTGATATATATGTGGCATCGTTTTTCTTTTTTGAATAGCTGAAACCGAATGCCTCTAATCTAAAAACTAACTCCTCTAATTTTAAAAAAATAACACAAACAATAATCTTTTTAAAGATTCAATCAAAACCCCAATAATAAACCCCGAATAAAGATAAAATTTAAAGGGCTTAAATCAATTATTTGAGATTTTTACATGTAAATGGGGGATTTTTAATGATTCTTATGTAAATAAAGGAAGATTTGAAAATATTATGGAGAGATAAGGAATATTTTGTAAATAAATTGGTTAAAGGCCAATTTGAGCAATTTTTATGTATTTAAAGGGGAGAGAGTGAGTGAGTTTGGTACTCATAACTTTCAAGTGAAACAGGTGTCAGGTGATTCGAAGTGGGATTGTAAGGAGATTTTTGAGCCATTTTTCGTACAATGGAGTATTGTTATGTTGCCGAAGTTCTTGAAGGAAATGGTCTCGGTGCATTGTACTTGATTTTGGAGATTAATCGGATCGGCCATTCTCTATTGGAGCTGACCTGGAGACGTAGTCACGTTTGTGGCGAACTCCGTAATCAAACTTTGTTTGCATCTCTCTCTTTCTTTCTCTCACTTTCTTTCGTTATGTTGTTATCACCTCATCATTTTTATTATTGTAATTATTTCAATGAGTTAATTTTGTTCTGATTAACTTGGATAAATCTTGTAAAAGTTGAGCATTCAATTCTGCAATTTATTCTAGATCCTATACAGATCAAGTTGGTATCAGAGCTCAGTTGACTATTATTGCAGTTGTTTTCTTGAATGCTAACGAGATCCAAGATTCAGAAGGGTGAAGGGAAGCTTGAAGACTTTGATCCTGAGATAGGGAAGCGAAGAACTTTTCCGAAGATGTCTGTGTCTGGGATGGAGGTTCCTGAAGAAATCAGTGAGTAGGAATTTCTAAGAGCATTCCTCGAGATGAAGGCTAAGGTGGGCATTCTTTTCCAAGAAAGACAAGAACGGAAGGAACGTGAAGGAGGTTCGTCGAAGAAAGATGTTCGTGAAGACAAGAAAGAGAAACAACATGGAGATGGTGGCAAGCAACCAGATCACCCCTTTTCTTCTCCTCCTCCCTCTTCTCCTTCTTCTCCTTCTTCTCCATCGTCTCCTCATTCTAATTCTTTTAATCCTTTCAAGAGTGGGCATAAGCCTAAAATTAAATTGGACGTAAAATTTGATTTACCAAAGTATTGTGGTGAACTTGATGCTGAAAAATTGGATGATTGGATTCAGCAAGTTGAAGTCTATTGTAGAGTCCAAAACCTATTAGATGATGTTGATAGGATCCAATTAGCTACTCTTCGTTTAGGAGGTACAACCTTAACCTGGTGGGAGAGTAAGTCTAAGGCAGAAGTTTCACAACATGGTAGAGTCAGTTTAACTTGGACAAAATTTATTAATGCTCTTAAAAAGCAATTCTATCCCTTAGGCCATATGCAACAGTTAATGATGGACTAGCAAATGTTTAGGCAAGGGAAAGGTCAAACTGTCCAAGAGTACACCCATGAATTCAGGAAGAAGGCTATTGCTTTGAATGTTCCTTTGTACACCCAGGATACTTTGTTGAAGTACATAGGAGGTCTACATTACTACCTTAGGCATTCTATTTTGGTTTTGAACCCTTGTAATTTGGATGAAGTTTGTGTCCAAGCTACCCACTTAGAGTTAAGGGGTAAAGGATCTTTTATTGATAAGTTTGATAATGATGCAAAGAAATCTTCTAAGGTTGCAGAGACAGGGAAAGGAAAGAAGACAACTACAGTTAAGAAGGATGAGAAACTTTCTTGCACTCATTGTGATAGGAAGGGTCATGATGAAGAACATTGTTGGCAGTTGCATCCTGAACTGAGGCCTAAGTGGGCTCAGAAACATAATCAGAAACAGAAAGGTAAGGAGAAATCCGCAAATGTTGTTTTGGATCTTGGTTCAGATTCAGATGATGAGACTAAGATAGCAACTATGGGTCTAAAAGGTAAAGCTCCTATTTCTGGTGTTTTTGTTGCTAGTTGTGCTTCTACTTCTACAGTTAATGATTTCTCTAAAGATAAGAAAAGGAATGAGTTGTTTCATTTAAGGGTTGTTGCTAAGAACAATAAAATTGATGCACTCATAGATAGTGGTTCTCAAGTGAACTTAATTTCTGAAAGGGTTGTAAGAAACTTGGGATTGAAAACTACACAACATAAGAAACCTTATCCACTAGGTTGGATTTGTGAAAATGATAAGTTGCAAGTAACAAGACAATGCACCTTAAGATTCGCAATCACTAGTAAGTTTGTGGATGAAGTACAGTTTGATGTGGTTCCACTGGATATCTGTGGGATAGTGCTTGGTAGCCCTTATCTTTATGACAGAAAAGCAATTTTCTGCAGGGAAAAGAATCATTGCCATTTGTTTAAAGATGTCATTCAATATATTGTACATTCTCACAGGATTAAGACTGATCGTTCTTTTGCAAACACAGGGTAGTTAAAGAGGGTAATTAATGCAAGTAAAGAGTTAACTCTTATGTCTGTCAGTACAAGTGGTTCTAAACTTGAACTTGGAGTAGCTAACCAGGGTCAGATGTTGCAGGATGCACCTGCAGTACAGCATGAGGGAATGATGATTGAAAGCATTGATGGTTCCTTGGGTAAAAATGTTCCTATTGTAAAGGATTGATATCTTGTTGATTTATTCTCTTTCATTTTTGCATTATTGTTCAGCTTGATGCTAGTCAATTTTTGTTGGTTAGTGGCTACGACAGTTGATGTAGAAGCTTATGGAAGTGATAAAGTTATGTTTATGTTCAACAATATTTCTGCAGTCTTGATTATGCTTGTGAGCCAAGTATTCAGATGTACAGAGGATACAAGACAAGTGGGGAGGCCAAGTCCTCACTTAATGTCAGAGTAAGTGCCACTTTTGGAGGTCCAAAAGGTCTTCAGTGGGGAGGCTTGATCCGATGGATATTTTCAATGAAAATTGAAGTCTCTCCATTCTCTCCAAAATCTACACCATCAGAAAGATCTCGGCATCCTGATTCCAACGCAACTTGAACGGAGCGAAAAGGAGTCCATTTGTGCAAGTTATGGCCAGTCAAGCCTTGGGTCAAACTGGGATCAGGGGGCGTCCAGGAAGTGAAAAAAATGATGTCAAAATTTTTCAAAGTTGGCATCATCGCGAAGAGCTCGTCGCTAGCTTTCCAACGCAACTTGTTTCATCGAAATTCGACATCGTATGCTAAACTTATCAGTAGTCAAAGTTCGTCCAAGGAGTGTTGACTTTTGACCATACGAAATGTTGACGGCATCATTCCGTACTGTACAGAAAGTGAAGTGGACCAGTCGAAATCTGACACATCGGCATTGTACGGAACCAATTAGAGGCGGACACGTGTCATCCGTACACACGTCATTGACATCATCAGCAGTCCAGTCAGCAGGTCTGGCGAATCGGGCTTGGACACGTGGCATGGTGAGTTGGCGAAAAGTACAGTTCATTGGCATCCGAGTCAGCAGGCACTTAGCGTACAGCGGCCAGTCAGTGTTAGCCACATGGCACCCTCCTAGTGCGACACGTGGCTCCATTCTCCCTCGGCAAGTTGGTTTGTCTGTTTTAATAAATATAGTATGGGGGGGGGATTCGAACCCCCCACCTCTCATGGGCAAAATTTCCGCGCGGCTGGTGCACCAAACAATCCGCCTTTAACTATATATTGAGGCGGGTTTTGTTTTGATTAGTATACCGTTTGATATGTTTGGAAAAGCCAGCCGGTGGGGTTGGAACCCCGAACCGACCGGCTAACAACATCCATAGCCACCAATAAGCCATTGAACGGCTTTGATATACATGTGGCATCGTTTTTGTTTGTTGAATAGCTGAAACCGAATGCCTCTAATCTAAAAACTAACTCCCCTAATTTAAAAAAAATAACACAAACAATAATCTTTTTAAAGATTAAATCAAAACCCCAACAATAAACCCCGAATAAAGATAAAATTTAAAGGGCTTAAATCAATTATTTGATATTTTTACATGTAAATGGGGGATTTTTAATGATTCTTATGTAAATAAAGGAAGATTTGAAAATATTATGGAGAGATAAGGAAGATTTTGTAAATCAATTGGTTAAAGGCCAATTTGAGCAATTTTTATGTATTTAAAGGGGAGAGAGTGAGTGAGTTTGGTACTCATAACTTTCAAGTGAAACAGGTGTCAGGTGATTTGAAGTGGGATTGTAAGGAGATTTTGAGCCATTTTTCGTACAACGGAGTATTTTTATGCTGCCGAAGTGCTTGAAGGAAATGGTCTCGATGCATTGTACTTGATTTTGTAGATTAATCAGATCGGTCGTTCTCTATTGGAGCCGACCCGGAGATGTAGTCACGTTTGTGGCGAACTCCATAATCAAACTCTGTTTGCATCACTCTCTTTCTTTCTCTCACTTTCTTTCGTTATGTTGTTATCACCTCGTCATTTTTATTATTGTAATTATTTCAATGAGTTAATTTTGTTCTGATTAACTTGGATAAATCTTGTAAAAGTTGAGCATTCAATTCTGCAATTTAGTCTAGATCCTATACAGATCAAGAATACAACCCACAACCGAAGGAGTTCCTGGACAACAAAACAAGGGATGTTCCTGAATAAATTGAACGCAATAACTACAACATGGAGACACCTGATGAAGACAATTGTGCATCATTATGACAATTAATAAAGGCATTGAAGAAGGAGAACCTTGTTATCATTAGGATTCTGGCATAACTGATTCTATGTTCCATGTTCCAATTCTATTATTGTAGAGTTCTAATCCTATTTGGATTCTTATTTTTTTTCAGTTACAGTTAGGATAACTAAATCTTAATTACACTTTGATATCTAGTGAGTTGTAATTAATGATTTCAGTTTAGAGTTGTGTTTTGAATAAACTCCCTCGTGCATGTATATAGTCGGTGGTTGAGTCTTTAGGATAGTTAGTTGATTAATCTTTTAGTTGTGGATTTGGTTATCAAACACTTTTCAGTTTCTAGTTGTTAATACATAGACATGTTGATTGTTCAAACATGGTTTTTCTGAATACAATCTTTGAGCAAGATTTCATGGGATATTTTGGAATGTGTAATGAATGATCTTGAGTTGATATGATTAATTTGAATGTGAGGATTTAGATTTTGTTTAGTTTAGTGAAGACAACCACCTAAGCAAGGGCCACTCAAGGTACTATCCTTTACTACATTTACATTGTTTAGTTTTGTTAAGTAGTTACTTCATAATTACATAATAAGTTAAGATAGATTCTCATATCAAAGTTAATCAATAATTACTCTTCATGATTCATGATTTCAATTATTCAACTGATGGTACTCTAGAGTATAGAATAGATTTAGTTATCAACTTCTGTTATTTTTTGCATTTTACCTGTTAACAATAGTTTAGTCATAGACTATGTTGTAGATACTTGTAGCCAAAGCACCAGATTTACTTCTTTCACTATTATGCATTTTTATGATTTTCTAGTAAGTATAATACCTTCACTAAGATATTTTAGGTAATCTCAGGTCTTTGAAAGCACATACAATTCTAGTACCATCACAATCCTACTAGCCCTGGTCAATAATTTAATGAAAGTATTTTCAATGTCAAGTGGACTGTTTAGTTAGGTTTTCCCCTAAATTGTGTGATTGCCAAGTTTATTTGACATTAGAATGGACTCTACAATATTCCCTACAAAATCGCATGACTATTGAACACAATATTTTATTGAGTAACCAAGATGAGGATGATTTAATTGCACACATTATACAAAATAACTTTGGTAGGAACCCACAACAACAGTATTATCTATCATGTCTGCAGGATCCTCTATAGAATGTTATACCTATCAATTCATCATAATTAGTATCCTAGATTTTTCATTCTTTGTTTCCACAACATTGTGTCCCAAATATTATTGGACTTGACCTTTCATCCGTACAATAAACATCCAAGACTTTAGAAATCATGCCAGGTAGAATGTTGAATGTTAATCGTGGATTAATTGTTGAACAACACAATTTCTTAATCACCGTGTTGCAAGAACACACAATAGTCTTTGCATGGGACTGCCATGACATGAAGGGGATTGATCATAACCTGTGTATGTACATGATCTACATTAATTATGGTTTCAAAAAAATTAGACAACCCCAGAGGAGAATGAACCCTACCTTAAGATATAGAGTCAAAACTGAACTACAAAAAATGCTTGATGCTAGTTTCATTTACCCTATTTCTGATAGTCATGGGTGTCACCTCTAGTTATTGTCCCAAAGAAAGGAGGTAAATGGAGAGTGTGTATGGACTATAGAGAATTAAACACAACCACTAGAAAAGACCACTTTCCACTGCATTTCATTGATCAAGTGTTTAACTCCCTAGCAGGTAAAAAATACTTCTCCTTTCTAGATGGATTTAGTGGCTACAACTAGATTAGAATAGCTCTAGAGGACCGGGATAAAACCACCTTTACATGCCCTTGGGGTACATATGCCTTTTTTTTTCTCCCCTTTTGAAAATGCAATGCTACAACCACTTTGCATCGGGTAGTGCTAAGTATTTTCTCAGATTTTGTACATGACTCAATTGAAATCTATATGGATGATTTAACAACCTATGGAGAAAGATGTGATGAAGCACTCAATAACCTAGAGAAGGTCTTAAAGAGGTGTCAAGAACATAATCTATCCCTAAGTCATGAGAAATATTTCATGATGATGACCCAAGGGATTGTGCTAGGAAATTTTGTATCAAGTGAAAGGATTCAAGTGGATCCAAATAAAATTGAGATAATCTCCACATTCCTCATGCCACAGGAACAAAGGGATGTAAAGAGTTTTCTAGGACATGCAAGTTACTATAGAATATTTATTCAGGACTTAAACAAAATTGTAGTACCTTTAATTGTTCTACTCATAAAAGATAGAGAATTTGAGTGGACCACAAAATGTCAACACTCTTTTGAAGCACTTAAAACAACATTGACAAAAACACCTATCTTGAGGGGACCAAATTGGATATTACCTTTCCATATACAAACAAATTCTTCTAAATTTTCCATAGGAGTAGTACTTGGAAAAAATGAAGGTAATAAGGAGTATGTTATTTACTATATCAGTAAGAACCTACAAGGAGTAGAAATCAACTACACAATTATCAAAAAAGAGATCTTGGTAGTTGTCTATGCATTTAAAAAGTTTAGGCACTACATCATAGGGTATCTAGTCTTCATCCACACTAATCACACTGCAATAAGGTACCTAATGAATAAACCTATGGTTGGTGTCAAACTAGTTAGATGGTTGCTATTACGAAAGGAATTTGATTACTATAGTGGATAAGCCTGGAAAGGACAATGTGGTGGTAGCTTTTCTGTCCAGATTACCAACACAACTATCAGAAGGTATTGTTGATGATTCTTTTCCAGATGAGAATTTATTTTCTCTCACTATAAACACACCTTGTTTTGCTAATATTGTCAATTATCTAGTGGAAAGACAAATACCACCACATTTCTCCCCTAGAGAAAAGAGACACTTGGTGCACACAAGTTTTCCATACTCCTAGGTAGTTGGTTATTTATTTTATATAGGTCTAGATAATATAATGAGGAGATGCATAAGAGAGGATGAGGTATATGAAATCCTTAAATCTTGCCATGATGAACCCTATGGGGGACACTTTGCAGCAAAGAGGACTACACTCAAGATTCCCACCACTAGCTATTATTGGCCAAATCTTCATAAGGATTCAGTGAAATATACAAGGAGTTGTGATAGGTGTTAGAGGATGGGCAAGCCAACTAGAATAGATGAGATGCCTTTGTAGCTAGAGTTAGCACTAGCACTATTTGATAAATGGGGGATAGACTTCATTGGCCCAATTTTACCAACATCCAATAACAAGGAGTATATCTTAGTCTACACAGATTATCTAACAAAGTGGGTTGAAGTCAAGGCATTACAATTTTCTAGGGATGGGAATGTCACCAAATTCCTATATGAAGACATATTTACAAGGTATGGAGTGCCTAGAGAAATTGTGATAGATCAAGGTCCCTAATTCACATCAGAACTAATTACTAAATTGGTCTAGGAATATGAAATAAGGCATAGAAAATCAATACCTAATCACCCCCAAGCCAATGGGCAGGGTGGAAGTCACAAATAGAGACATTGAGAATATCCTAACCAAAATAGTGCAGATTCATAGAAAAGATTGGGCAATCAGGTTACTTGAGGCAGTATGGGCTTATAGGACAACTTGGAAGACAAAAACAAGCTTTACACCCTATGAGTTGGTGTAGGTAAAACAAGAGTCCTACCCATTGAATTTGAATACAAGACACTCAGAACATCGGTTGAACTGGATATGGACTTGACAACAACACAAAAAGAAAGACTAAACAATCTGAATGGATTAGATGAGATAAGAATGGAAGCCATGCATCATGTTGGCACTCTCAAATTTTGCAAATTTGAAGTGCCCATATCGAAAATTTTGCCTCTGCACTTTCAGAGGTGCACCTGATGAATTTGCCTGAACGACCTACTTTGAAGGCATGTAATCTGCTACCTGTTGATTTTCAAGCAAAACCCACTTGTGGACACACTCATGTGACCTATGTGAGTGTGTGTGTTAGTTTTTAGCTTCCTGTGATAATTTTTTTTCTGGGTTTCAAAAAGTGAAGCTGAAGGGTTTTGTCACTTTTTCTGCTGTTTGCAAACGTTTAGTTTTGCAAAGTTGCCTCTCGTTTGAGCTTGGATTTTGCAACCAGATGATTTTCAAGAGAAGACAAGTGTTTTTCTACATTCTCCATACCAAAATGAGCTCACGTGTCAGTTTTTAGGGCCTCATGACTTGATTTTCTATTTTTAATAGATCAAAACCAAATGGAATTTCTTCAGTTTTGCACTAAAACCTTTTTGAGAGGCCAACTTTGAGCATCAGTAACTTTTGATGGGTGATGTTTCAATCTAATCCCTTCTGTACACATGTTCTCTATACCAAAACGATGTATTGTGTCCAGTGGTAGCTTTCCAGGAGTTGATTTGGTATTTTTCAAATGAGGTGATCTCTTCAGTTTCAATTGGTTCAGAGCAGCTATTTATTGAAGAAAGTTTGAGTAAGCAACTTTGACAGTGAATAACTTTTTCCTCGTGATTGATTTCTCCAATATATCTTTTGCATTACATTCTTGAGTCTGATGTTTACAAGCCTGCAAGTTTTTATAGCTTCATGAGGTCATTTTCCTAGTTTTCAGAGTCGATTCCAGAGCCTACTTGGCCAGTTTTGCACATTTCGCAAATATGTCAGAAAGTGAGTTTTAATGAAAACCCAATTCGTGTTTTCATCTCCGAAGCACTTAGAAGTTGTCCCAGATCAATTCAAAGTAAAATTTGTTTGAAAACGATTTTTTTTTTAGTCGGCCACATGGAGACCCGGCATGCTTTGCACAACTATGGGGTTGTAAGTGTTGCATCACAAGATGAATTGGAAGATCAATTAATAATGATCCAGGGCAGAGGCTTGAATAAAATTCAACCAAATATTGAATTCATGAGGAACACATTTATGATGGATAGAACTAGCAACTATAAGTGAACATGGCAAGGTTTGAGAATAGAGTAATGTCTTGGAGGATGGCACTAGATACTTCAAGTAGTCATGAGCAATATTATATATGTGTGAGCTATTACAAATGTTAATTCCTCTTGTGTTAACACTTCACTTGGGAAGTGGAATATATTTGGCAGCCACATGCATCATGGAAGAATTTAATTGGGGAAACTAAATGGAGAGTGCACTTGTAAGTATGGTCTTATCTTGAACATGCTTTTCTTTGTCACATGGTGGGTACTGAATGAGACAACCATTGTACATGTTGGAGTCAATTTGAGATTACAATATGAATTAGGTGTATGAATTTACAGTCAAGGCTCGAACTGTACAATGAAGTGTTGGCACCAAGGTGAGAATATGCATATGCTAAAAGGGCTTCACAACCTTCAAGCCAATGCAGTTGGCGTATGTCAAATGATTGAAGAGGTTTATGAATGAAGCAACCAACACACTCAATGAATCTGGTGAAAGTACATAAATTGTATGAGGCAATATAGTTGCTTATGGCTTAAGGAGAACTAATTCAAGGGCAAAGAAGCTTTCAATGTCGCGCCAGAGGAGGAAGTGGCTTAGACTAAGCACACTACTTGATAGATAAAATGCCTTAGTATGAGGTGGTCAAAGCTGAAACAAACAACAAATCTTGCTTTGCATAATGCATCTGACAACCACACCCATTGAATTGGGCGACACATCAGAGAGAGGAATAACGCCTCTTGAAAGGCTAGAGATTGTATTGCATAAAATACCCACGTGAAAAGCAATGAGAGCAATATGCATGCAAAAGGAAATTGTTGAAAAAGCTAAAAAATTCAAACCCCACACAACAATGGAAGTGTGCGCACAGCAAAAGAAGCAAGATGGGGTGCCATCAAATTTGAGGAAGGTTTGTTTGACATTGCAGATGAAAGTTAGGGTGCCCATGGTAATTATAAAGAGTCTAAGCCAACATTAGAAAGGGAATGCAATGAATACCATAGGGGAAGCAAACCCAAAGCCCACGCGCGCCATAACTGCAAGACATTCACACAATGAAATTTATTCAAAGCTCTAAAAACTCTTAGAAAAATACAAATGGTATGTGAGGGCAGCGATTAAATGGACCAATCAAACACCAAAGGAGGCTTGAACAAGCTTGGATAGGGCATGTGAACATTGAAATAAAAAGGGTCAAGACTTCAAGGGACGCCACAAATGGAATGTTAAAGATTCCTTAGAAACCCCACACAGCCTGTCGAAGCCAAAATAGAATGGGGCGCCTAGTGAAATGAAATCAAACGCATTCTAATAGGAGCCTTTAAGGAATTCGATGAAGGCACAAATGGTAATGAGAGGCTCGATCTGCTGACAGGGGCGCCATAGAATGCAGGGTAAGTACAAAATAGATTTATTGAAAGCTTTAGAAACTCTCTAACAAAGCAATACGCAGCAAGAGTATCCATCAAAGTACAAACAGAACGTCCTAGCGGGACACCAAATGCAAGTATACCTAATGGAATATATTAAAGTGGGCAAGTGTATCAAATATATTTATGAAAAGGATTCAGTAACAATCATATAGCCTGTACACCAGCTGATGGACTTGTTGAAGCTCTATAAACTTTCAGGAAAATGCATGTGGCTCTCAATGCTGAGCCAATATAAGGAGGAAGACCATACTCTGAGAACTAGCGTGCATTGAGAATGGAGAACATATTCTTAATGGAATGGAGGCACTATGAATGGGGTCAATGTGTTAAGATTGCAAATGAAGTAGTTACCACGCCTATAGCAAAATTATTCATTGAGAAGCCTTTAGAAATTTCCAAACAAATGGAGGGCACGCCAAAGTCAGGGTATAGAATAAATATGTGAAAAGGCCATAGAAACTATAAAGCAAGAGCAAATGAGGGTGCGATCTGGCAGCCTCCAAGCCAGTCAAAATGGAGTAACATACAATATAGGGTATTTACATCCCTCAAAGCATAGACAAGGCGTATGGCTTCTCTATGAGGAAAAATAACCCTCATTAAAGGCACGCTGGTAATGAGCTCATCAATTACCTGTTGCAAGTCATAAACTTTTAAGAAAATACTTCTAGCAAGTGTAAAGTTGAAAAGAAAGAAATTTCCAGGCAGATGGGTACGCTAAAAGGAGGTATAGACATTCATTAAAGCAATGCATGAGCAACAACCAGAATATTAAAGAATATAAATATCTATCAAAGCAAAGAAGGATAGAATGCCATTGCAGCTACCATGATCAAAACCAGAAGAAATTGCAGAGAAATGAACACACACAAAAGGAATTAGGGAAAAAGGAGAATGTGAAAAGATGCAAGAAATGATCCAACGGTGGAGATTGAATATCACAACCCAACCTCATCCTCACCGTCCCCCGCCAAGTCGCAGTTCATGGGTTAACATCCGCGAAATTGCGGGCTTGTGACGTGTGGCAGTGTGAGCCCAGGTAATTAAAAGTCACGGGTTGAGAGTTGAGCGCATTGTTTGATTTTTTTAAAATTGTTTTTTCTTCCAAAAGAAAAAATTGGAGAATAATAAAGGTGCAATTAAATAAAGGTGGGCCTAGGTAAATGAAGACATAATTAAAGATGCCCGATTAAAATGGTGGCTGCATATATTATTTTATTGTGTTTGCCCGACAAAGAGTATGAGCTTTATAATACTCATGAGGTGAATATTTTAAAATGTGAAATGGTGGCTAAATAAAGTTGTGAGTTAAATGTGCCTCACTCAATGTTTAAATGTTGGTCGAGTACTTTGAAATGTGAAATTGAAAATATTTTTAAAAGTGTCGGGGAATTATTTTAATGAAGTGAATAAAATATTCATCAGGTAACATATTTCATTGACAGGGCATACAATGTGAGAAATAAAGGCATGAGTAAAGTGAATAAATATTTCACTTTTTGGAATGTCTTAGATGCTGGGAAATGAAAATTAAATGTGTTTACAATGTGCAGCAACAAAAATTAAAACAGAGGGGAATATTTTACTTTGATAAAGTAAAATAAAATGCAGCAAAGAACAAGAACAACAAAACAAAATTTTCACGGAAGCAGAGGTATTTTCACACAGCTGAATGGAATGGAATTTCATCACATGGCATATTTTTCTGTTAAAGACAACTTGGACAAAGGAAAATGAAGAGGAAAATTCAGTTACAGAGAGATGAGAGATGTTTTGAGAAATTGTTGATCAGCGGTGAATTGAGATTCCAAATGGCATTTCCTGAACAGTTTTAGGGATTCTTTTGGAGCTTCTCTTTTCTTTATATTCTCTTCTCTTCTTATTATTCTGGTTAGAAGACTGGTTCTAGGGTTTTCTATGAGGCTGGGGTAGATAGAGAATTGTAAATTCTAAGTCATATTGAGTCTATAAGTTGTAATTTCTAATTTTATGAGCAAATACAGCCAGTTTATGCAAATAAATCATGAAAGTGTGTGCACATTCATGAATATCTTCAAATTGTCTCCAGACTTGTACAGTTTAATCATATGAATTCAATAATACAAAGTATCTTTGAGTTTTTCATCTCCAATTTCATGAGATTGTGTTATTTGTTTATGGGTCTATTTCAAAGAAATGGTTAAATACTTTGAGCAGATAACAGTGATTTCAAGTGTGCACGTTGGATTGGGTAAGGAGAGTTTGATTGATAATAGAACTGGGATTGTTGGTGTAAGGCACTAATAGTTATTGCAAGGCATTAAAAATTTAAATCCACTGGTTGAATGGCATTTGTTGATGAATTCTTTTTATGTGTTTGACTCCATGGCCCAGAATTAGGCACTGATTTATCTTACAGCTTAGTGCATCTTAGAAACATTTTATAAATTCAAAACCATTTTAAATCCCTATGTGTTATAGTGTTGTGGTTATCTCATGCTCCAAATAGTTGATATTACTGATGAACAACCAATTCTATTCAGTATTATCCTATTATGTTGAGCTATTAAATGAGATTATCTATTGTTGTTAAGGGATCACCCTCCCGGGTCTTGCAAAGCCCGAAGTGTAGGAGGATTTTAAAGTCCTTGTCAGTTGGTCCAGGTCCTTCGAGCTGCCCTTGATTGGAATTGGCAATTCCATAGGTAGATTAGAAGATCAACCTAGTTAACAGTGTAAAAAACAAACCAAACAAAATGGCGACTCTGCTGGGGAAAACTTTCAATCTCCAAGTGCAGTCTGCTTAGTTACAGAGTCATTATTGTTTTCCATTTTGAATTTAGTTCAAATATTAAGGGAATTCAATCCTAGAGAAGATTTGGTGCAGTGAACCTAAAAGTTACATGATCTATGGTGCTCTGCTGGTGGAAGGAACTCAAAGATAGATTTATTTGTGAAAGAACTTCATAATACTTGAAGTTCAGTCCTCTAGAAGAAGAGGTGGCGACTCTGTCAGAAGAACCTGTTGAAGATTTAAAGAATACAGTTCCAAATCTACAATATTTCTAGAGAAATTTGTAGTAGCTACAATGTTTCCAGGTATTCTTCACATATTTGAACATCTTAGAGAGAAATTGTGGTTCCCTATTGAGTGATTTAGCACTAATTAAGGGAAAGGGTAGTAAATTCAAGTTAGCACACTTCCATTTGCTGGATCTTTTGAATGTAATTGCAAGTTCCATTGAAAGGTTTTGTCTAGTGCTCAAATATTTCATAATTTGGATGGTTAGAATGCATTTTTGTATCTTAGAGATTGACATCCATTTGCATTGTCAGCAATTGTTATTGTAATCCTTTATTTGTTCATGGTCATGTTTATGCACAATTAATGAGTCATGATTTGCAAGAATACCCATGGATCATCAAGGTAAAGTAGCCATACCTGTAAAGACCTTGATTCGGCTTGTTAAGAAATGTCAAAAGTATAATGATCTTCAAGCATCTAATACCCCAAAGTGTAAGAACCCAAGAGTTAATAAGCTTAGGTTCAGTCTTGAAAGAAGGCCTAAAGAGATGGATGAAAGACACAAGATGTTTTCACAAGCCCAATTAAGAGACCATCAAACTGTGTCTACTTGTCAAGTTGTTGCACCTTATGTCAATTCCTTTGATCCATTGTATGCTTAGTTAGATTTGTCATGGGTTGATTACAAAATTCAAAGTATGCCAGCTCAAGTCTACAAGAAGATGCCTAGATTTGATGGATATAATGTTTGTGAAGGAAATGCACATGTCAAAAAAATTTCCAGCTTCATGGAGAAACACTCATTTAAATATCAGTATATGTGGATGAGATTCTTTGTTAGATCTCTTGAAGCACGAGCTAGGGATTGGTATCTAAAGCTCCCTAAGAAGTCATTTCCTTGCTGGGATAAATTGGTGAATGCTTAAAGAAAAGAGTTTGCAAGATATCCCTATGACCTTGTCATAAGGTTAAAGTTGATCAAGAAACAAGATGAAGAGTCAAGTGTTGATTTCAATCATAGATTTGTTGTTGCCTTGTCACTAATCCCAGACAATTTCAGACCTAGCACATCATATTGTATTCGTATGTATTTTGAAGCTTATGAAGAAGGATTTAGTGCATTGTTAAACGAGTTTGAAATATTGAGTATGCAGATGGATTACATGGTCCTAGACAGTTTGGAGAAGCAGAGGAATGAATATATACAAAGCTTGTTGTCTTCAATTGTCAATAAACATGCTGATGAAATCAACAACTATGTGAATGTGAACGATAAGAGGTCTTCAAACAAGTGCATAGTTGAGAAGGTAGAAGATGAAAAAGATGCATCATCAGATGATGAGAAAGTTGTTAATGAACAACTTACAGAAGAAGTATACCAAACTGAGAATTAGCAGATGAGTCTTCCAAGCCAAGATCATGATGAAGGATATCAATTGGACTTACTCTTTGAAGAAGAGAAGTGCAATCAGCAATGTTGTAATACAGTTGACCATGTCAATCCTACAAGGGTTGAATGTAGCTTTGGTATAAATCTCCATGATGAGACATTTGAATTTGTTGACTTAGGGAATTCTCTTGAGAACACTAGTTTACCAGCTACAAGTGATAGAGTATGTGATGAATTTCAGTTTGAAAGATCAACTACAAGCAGTTGCAATGCGGAAACCATTGATGGTTTTCAGTTTGATAGAGAAGATGTTTATGTCTACCCTCAAGAGGATGAAAATGACAAACGCAATGATGACATCCAGTGCAATGTTGAAATACAAAGAGATATGGATTGTTGTTATGACAACTCAGTGGTGAATAAAAATAAACAAATGGACAATCTATTCTCTATGATGGATTGTGACCATGTTCCTGACAATGTTGGTAGCAATTCAACCTCTTATGATTGGGGAGACCCTGTTTATGATCAGCCCATTGAGTTTTCAGACTTTGATGATAATGATGTTTTGGCATACCCTGATTTGCAATTTGATGATGCATCCAATTCAAGTGAAGATCAAGAAGAGGAAATAGTTGAAAGAATAGATCAGAACAATGATCTGTTAAGTTGTGAACAAATATCAGATCTATTTACCATTGAATATGCATCTTTTGTCTTTGACAATGATGATGATCTTCATGGTGTAAGGTATGATGCAAGTGAATCTGATTCTCCTTCAAATTATGAACCAACTGATCATGATGATAATAATGAGGATGAAGACAAGCAACTATATGATGGCAATGATGCAATGCATGATGAGTATGACAGTGTGAATGCTGATGCAAACTCAGGGATATGTTTTGATGAGTTTGAAGCAACAAATGACTGAAGATAGTGTGTCTAATGAGCCAAGTTTTGAAAACTTTGATACAGATTTAAACAAGTCTTTGTTTGTTGACTTGAATGAGCCTAGCCATGAGTCTTTTCATGTGGATGTAGAGGTTGATTTCAATGAGAAATCAGATTATGATTATGAACCAGAATTGCTTGTTGTTGAGCAAGCTTGTGATATTGTAAAGGTTGATACCTTATGTTCAGAAGATGACTGTATGACTACAGATGATGATGAGTCAGAAATT